>CAUYQG010163144.1:0-14887 GCA_963574415.1 Tarsius wallacei
CGCCTGTAGTTCCAGCTACTTGGAAGGCTGAGGCGGAAGGATCGCCGGAGCCCAGCAGGTCGAGGCTGCGGTGGCCGGGAGCGGCCACTGCACTCCAGTCTGGGCGACAGAGTGAGAATCCAACTCAAAAAAAAAAAAAAAAAAAGAACTGTGTGACCCCTTGCAAGAAGGAGAAACCCAAGGACTTTGAACTCTAGAGCTCATAAAAAAAATGCCAGCTCCTGAAGTATCTTGTTTCCCTACAGCGGAAGGTAGAGGTCAAGGTAGATGGTGGAAATATCAGAGAGAACTCGGTTTGACTTTTGTCTCAGCCAAATACTCTGTGTCAAGCTGCACTAGAGATACTAGCTCAGAGCCCTGCTTATCTGTAAAATGAGAATTGCGACTGGGCTTTCTCATGGGATTGTTGAGAGTATTACATGATTTTATTTGGACCTGGCCTGTGATGAGGATTAATAAATGGAAACTGTGTTAACAATTTCCATAATTAGAAGTATAAACACTCACTTGATTTGAGTGCCCATTTGTTCATTCTGCTCCACTAAGCTGAGTTTCTCACTTTCAGATTTTTTGTTTTATAGATATGTTTATCCCTGTGATCTCATGTAGCCAGTGGCATTTAGTGTATGCTCAAAATAGTGTATGTTAAACAACAGTGCTCCGGTGTGTGACTTTCTAGAACATCTCATAGTACAAAGGAGACTTCCACTAGAAGTTAAGAGAGCTGGGTTCTGATAACTTTGACCAGCTATCAGAGTCTAGTGGGTCTTGCAGAAATTATTTTCCCTATCACGATCTCAACTTACTATTTTTTTGAAGATATGGAGTATTGCTCAGTCACTCAGGCTAAATTGCAGTGGCATGTTTATGGCTTACTGAAGCCTCAAACTCGCGGGGCCCGGTGATCCTCCTGCCTTGACTTTCCAAGGTGGTGAGATTACCAAGCATAAACATCTTCATCTTTACAAGGAAACACTGAATTAGAAACTCATAGACACCTAAGCAGATCTATGAATCAGAATCAATAATGATGCTTATTAAACATGCCCAATCCTATGCTTCACTGTAGACCAACAGGATCTAAATATTAGCATCAAGGCCCAGAACTAGGCATTTTTGAGTAATTTGTTCAGGTTTAAGTACAATGGGATGAAAGGATAGATTTCTTTTGAATTCATTTTCTATGAATCTAGTTGATCACATTTAATTATTTTTTAAGTTCCTGAAGGAATCATTTGTTAAAAGGAGACAAAATCAAATTGACAATTTTCATAGTGATTTTGGTGCAAGCTCCCCTCCTCTTAACTAAGAAAGATTCAAATGGAAATCAAACTTCCAAGTATAGAAGCAGCTGAGTAAACTTGGTGGTATCAACAAATGTAAAACTCTTTGCTGAAATGTTTTAATATTTATGCTTTGGGAGCCTAAGTTCTGCAGATGTTGGGAATTTGTGCTTAAAGAGAATAAATGTATTTACCAAATTATTCACAGTTTTTGAGGAAATACAATTATTTTCATTGGAATCAAAGACATTACAGTTCTGTGCTATTTTAAGTAAAGTCCTTTAGGAGTCCCTAGTAATTGAATTTTTCCATTGTAGTAATGTAACCTTTTAGATATATGACCTTCTACATCCAAGTTGGAAGTGATTAGTACAAGTGTTCTCAATTTCCTCTTAGCTCTGTTGGTTTTAAAGAATTCTAAATTAATTTGTTAAATGTCATATCCCAAAGGAAGAAATAAAAATTCCTCTCTTTGTGATTAGAATTTCTAAAGCTCTTTCTTACATCATTGATCGTTATCTGAGACATGGTTTCAAAAAGACATATCTTGAAAGTTTCCAAGGGTTGTTTTTCTGTCCCTGTATTTCCTTGATTGAGTCTACAATGTTTTAATCCTCATATACTGGTGTGGTGCTCCACAGCATGTAGAAGGGTTTTACAAGTTATTCTTGTTTGAAGTTCACGAGAGCATTTGTTTCATAAAACGTGTACCATTATGAGTTTTGTTTTTATTTTTAATGAAAGAGCAAACTTTGGAAGTGAAAAGTTAAGTAATTTCTTCAAGGTCATGTAAGACCTGCAAGGAAAACCTTAGTCTGATCATTCTTTTATCCATCATCAATGTATTCTGCAATAATTTATTGAGTACTTCCTATCCTACCACAAATCAAGAATTGTGTTATGTACTTGGAATTCAGATATGAATAAGACTTTGTCCTTGGATAACTGCAGTCTAACAAAGACGTATGTATACCCCATATATACATACATGAATACATACATACAATGTGGACAGTGCAATAATAAAAGTGTATACAAGGTACAATTACCGTATATAGCCATAGATGATTCACTTCTCATGGGGCTTGATTGTAGTAAGTGAAAAAGTTGGAGGATCTGTAGCAGTTTCAGATTTGTGTATAAGTGTAGCTCAGGAGCTCCAAAATTTGGAAGGAGATTGGTGTTACAGTGTCTTAAATCTGTGAGAATAGCATATGTATAACAGAGTGTGGAAAGAGCATGATGATGGAGACTTTGAGAGAAATCAAGCCAGTATCTCCTGGCTCCTTCACTAGGCATCATTTCTCACTGTCACTGTACAAAGATAACTCTTAGATTCCAGGCTTGAATGCTTATTTGAATGCAAATAGCTTTCACTGAGATAAGGTAATACAGGAAGTACGTTAGACTTTCTGTGGGGGGTAATTCAGCAAAAGTTTTTCCATTGCACCATGTTGCCTCCTCCCAACATTCTATCCATTAGAACAATCCACAGCTAGGAATAAACTGATCTAGATAATGTAGTAGGTCTATAAGTGGACTGATTAGGCAGGTATTTGGGGTGTGCTAGAGCAGACATATTGGTAGAATCGGGGCATTGTGTGCTTCATAGAAGAAGTCAGATTAATGATGATATAATTATTCATTTGTCCTTTTCAACTTTTGACATACTACCTGTAATAATGAAAAGTTACATTAAATAAATAAATACACACATACACAGTGGCAACTATATTGCCAACAAAGCAGCACCACCAGAATCCGCTTGGCAATGACACAATGAAATGGGACATTGTAATCTAGCTATGCTATGAATAAGTCTGTTACCACTAAATTGCTTCATTTAAACAAAAGTGATACTGTTAGGAGATATGGAAAGAAGATTTCCTTAGTCTTATAATAACTGTGCAGCAGATAATTGACAACTGACCCAAAAAGCAAAATCAGAGGACCTTAGAATTCCATTAGTATATGTACCCTTCATCATCTTAATGGCACAAAGATAATGCTCTGTATAAAATATTTATATGTACCAGTAACCAAGTAAAATAATAATATTAAAATGAAATACAATGAGACTGCAGTCATGGCTTATGAAGGTGTGAAATGTTGAGCCGAATTAAATAAGCATAGCCTGTCTTAATTCTTCTTGACTTGACTTAGCCCTTTTTAGTAAAGTATATTCATTTTGTTAACTGCTCTACACAATGAAGGAAACTATGTGAAATGACTGGAACAGGGAATTTAAAAGTCATATTTAGGCGGTGGTGGTAAAGGATGGTAATGAAGAGCCCCAGGCCTGAGTTTTGCTGCTAATTTCCTTATCTATAAAATGGGAACAATAATTCAACCTAATAGGTTGCTGTGAAGATCTGATAGTTTCCTTGTATGCAGAATGCTCAAGAACATATCTGACTCAAAAGAAGCACTCAATAAACATTAGCTATTATCACAATTTAGTGTTGTTTTTACATATGAATAAATAATAGCTAACTGTAGAATAGCATTTATAATGTGCTAGGTGCTATTCTCAGCGCTTTCATATAATAATTCATTTACTCTTCCAACAATTCTGTGGGGTGAGTGCTATTATTATCCTGAATTATATATGATGAAACGAAGGCAGAGAGGTTAAGAAAAATGTCCCCGGACTTCTGCACCAGTTTCTCTCTTTCTCTCCCTCTCTCTCTTTCCTCCCTTCTCTCTCCCCCCTGCCACAAAAAAAGAAAAATGTCCCCAAAACACCTAGTTGGGAATGATCCCAGCAGTCTAGCTTTGAGTTCATAAGCCTGACCACTACATAACTGCACAAAATAAATCGCTAGTAATGCAGTCACCCCAAATGATAATGCTATCTTCATATTCTATAGTTTATAGGTGATGATAATCTTTTTAAAAATATGGTAAAATAAGTAAAATATATGGGTTACAGTTGGAGAAAGCGCATAAACATTTTGTGAGTGCTCCTAGTAGTTTTACCTCTCTGCCTTGCCCTATCTAGCCTAAGCACTTTTTAAATTGATAATGATTTGTTTTCCAGTTCTTGGTAAAATTACTTCCAAACCACTTGATAATTACTTTCCTTTGCTGTTTCAACCAATAGTTCCTGTTCTGTTTCTTTTTATTGTAAGCCGTATAGCAGCATATAGCTTTATTTATGGAAATATCTTATTTCTCTCATTGATCCCATGCTTCTGAAGATATTGCCCAAAAGTAGCTGACGGTAATTATGAAGCCAAGACCTTTCCCACCTTTTATACTGTCTCTCACTCCCGTGACAGGCAGTCCCCTCAAAGACCTTTTCTTTTAGTTTTATCAGTCCTTCGGACAATGTTAGTAAGATTGTTTCCAAGAGCTATTTCTAAGTTCTGACACCCTGAGAATGATAAATTACATATGTTAGGAAAGCCAATGAACATGATTGTGTGAATAATGCCACATCCCCCAAAATTCTATGTCTTCAAGCATGATCAGTTCTTTTGAGTGACTACCAACAGTCTCTGCTTTGTCTAGACTCTAAGCTCAATCAATATTTAGGAGTAAGAAGCAATTCTATCCTATCTGATTGTCTCCATTCCACATGGAAAGTCTATGTCCCTCACTTGCCTGACATTGATGCAGAAAAATAAGTAAGTAAACTTCTGTTCTGGTTAATGACCTTACAAAAGGACCTCCCTCCTAGATGTCTCATATTTCTCATACTAAATCATAGTATGAGAAGAAGGCATGAGGGCCAAGCCAATGAGCCGGCCCTCAGCTCCCAAGGAATAGCAATTTTGTAGGACCCACAAGCATTGTGAAAGTGCCAACCTGCGCTTGATAAAACACTGGTTCCCAAACCTTGTTACTGGAAAATGCCAGTACTTCAGGCTAGACCAACATCCTTCTCTCTATCGTAAATTCAATAATGCTGCCATTTCCCATTTTACAAGGAAAAAAATGTGTGGATAGAGCTTTTATAATTTAAAATTTCCCCTCCCAATTTATCTTTAAATTATTGGTGTCTTTTGGCAAGTCCTGAAAAAAAATTGAATGAGCCAATAGCAAATATTTATTAATGGAGAAACCAGAAAAGCATGGCAGCTCAGGTTTTGATGGCTTTGGATTTCTTCATACAGACATGTGCAGATAATTATTACATGTGCCATACTCTTGCTTCTTGCAATTGAAATTGACCTTAGTTCGTGTGATAGAGTTAAATCTAAAAACATTTTAAGCTGTTGCACCATCAGTAGCATGACTTTTAGGTGCTCTATTATCTCAACACTGTTGAGTAGTCACCTACCTGCTCCTCTGCAAACAGTCACCCGGGTCTGAGTGCAGGTTGGCACATTCACAATGCTTGTGGGTTCTACAAAATTGCTATTCCTTGAGAGATGAGGGCTGGCTCATTGGCCCTCATGCCTTCTTCAACCAAAAGGCCTCATTTTCATCCTTTTTGTGTTTGGCATTTGGGATTTCTGTGTAAATGGTAATTTGATCAACAAAATTCATGACTAGAAAAGACCGGCAACTATTATTCTAAGTATTATTTAAGATCTTTCAGAGTCTGAAAAGTCTTGAAGCCTATGCTATTCCCTGGTGGTTAAACTATGAAAAACTCCTCACCCACATTCCTACTTCAACATACCACACACCTGATTTACTTATTGAATGAGGCACTCAACACAGTAAACACAAATGAATTTTGTGCAAAATCAGGAGTAACAGGGCAGAACTAATGCATGTGCAGTTTAGGACTCTTTATCAAACTATTTCATTTTTAGCTCACATTCTAAATCAAGAACAATTCAGAATAGCTGAAGGGGCTGGTACCCAATTTAAGCTCTGACTTCTTGAATCTCAGTTCCTTCTATGCAACCACCATCCTTTTTTTCCTCCGCCAAATTTTGAGGCATGTATTTCCTCTTTCCTTAGTGTAGATGTTTAACTTAGTTCATGTGAATTATGGCAACGTTCACCCAGGCTACTCCAAAAAGAAAATGGGAATAAAAGAGGCAGAGAAAAACTTAAAGACAGACTCCTTGGATTTGTCTGGGCAGCTGTAGTTCCCATCTCCCTTAATTGTAATATCTAGTCCTTAGTGCACACTGTCTATTAGATATTCTAATTATCTTATGACTCAATACATCTTCTTTTTCTCTTCTGTCATTAGAAAACCACATGTCATTTGGCTCAGGAAGACAAATGTCCTAAGATGTTTCTCCACCTCCTTTTTAGCAGCTTTCTTCTTCGCTATAGACTCTTCTCTATAAAACGATGGCCAGGCTCTGAACTATGGTGTGCCAGGATCCTGCCATTGGTCTGGCTTCATCTCTTGACACATGATCCCATGCAGTCTATTTCCAGTCACACCGAAGCTCTTGCAGGTCTCTCATCAAGACCAGTTCTACCTGAACTTGGGCGATTACTGATGCTGTTCCTCCTGCCTCCCAGATATACACTTTCACTTTTGTTCAGCTCAACTATCCTCATGCTTCACATCTCAGCTGTAGCCATGGCTTTTGCCCAGGAGGTCCTCCCTGACGACTGTCCCAGGACTGGACTAGGTGAATTTCGGATGTCCTCCCAAAGTACCCCCGTGCCATCTTTAGTATAACCCTTAGCACTCTGCACTTAACATAAATGCTTTGAAAATATTGGTGAATGAGTTGCTTCTTCATTCTCACAGGTCCAAAGACTATGTATAAAAAAATTTTCTGCCCCTTGTTTGAAAGAGAGAGCACCACCATTTCCTCACATGTCTGTGACCATCTGCCTTCCTCTGCCTCCCGCAAGACAGAGTCGGGCTCATTAACTTAAAACTCTGTTGGTGAACACTGTCTTTAAAATTAATTTAAAAAAATATCAATAGCCAATTAGTGAAAAAAAACCATAGAGGTATTGGAGTTAAAGTAACAAAATGAGAGAATGGGAAATGGCATCCCTGTACAAATATTTATAAAAATTGGGAGCTGTGTTTGATGCTAAAGGCCTCTGTGTTTCAGTTAGTTCCATTAAAAGATCAGTAAAACCTGTTTATGTGCAGCCAGAGACTCCATTTTCATCTAAAAACATTATTATGCAAATAGTCATTTTAAAATACACACTGAGACCTGAATATTTATTCACTTAGTTTAAGAAAACTCTGTTGTTGAAATTTCAGAAAATGTAAATGTAGAAAGATTGATACATGAAAGGCCTAAATCATTAAAAGCAACCTTTTAAAATCTTGCAAACCTTAGTGGTGGGATTTTTTTTGTTATTGTTGCATACAGGATAGATAATATAAGAATAATTCTAGAAGAGATTTTTTTCTACATCTACCTTTCCCATTTGAGGTCTGATGTTAATCAAACATAAGGCCATGGTATTATCTTTATGTGGGAATTAAAAGGCAGCTTAATGCACTCTTCAATAAAAAACAAATTCAATTAAAAATACACATAAAACAGTAGGAGACTATCACTATGAATATTCTTCTAGCCGAACTAATTTAGTAATATGTAATTTTTGAGTCAGTCATATTTGGAAAGAAATATGACTTAACTAGCACCTATATCTATTGTTTTCGTCATTATCGTAGCATTCTATCTACAATGCTATTAGCACTTTCCCATATCCTTTCATTTAATCTCACAATTAGCCTACATTATAGTAGATATTGTTCTTATTTTACAGATAAGGAAACTAAGGCATTGCGATACTATGTGACTTGCCCAAGATCTCACCAGTAGTAAATAGAAGTGCTAATATTCACATCCCACCCTGGCTGACTCCAGATAGTCCAAATTATCACGATTACATTCGACCCCTTTCTGTTAATGGGTAGCTGTTATCAAATGATCAATCTGAATTGTCCTCAATGTTTTTCATATTTTGACTTCACAGCAACTTGGATGGATTTAGAGTCAATCATACTCAGTGGTTTATCACAGAAAAAAAGAACAGAGTACCATATGTTTTCACTCATAAGTGGACCCTGAACAATTATCATAATACTATAAGAAAGGGATCGGCAGTAGTGGGAAATTGCCAGGGGAGGAGGGATGGGATAGGCAGTTGAGGGAAACTGCTAGGGGAGGGAGGGGCACACCTCATCAACAAGGGTACCTGCATAATCAATGTTTGTATACCTAACCATGAATTGTACCCCACATCTTTAAAAGAAAAAAAAAAGAAACGTTATTACTATACAAAAAGCAAGGAGTAATTTGTGTAAAATTAGACTGTAATAGGAAAAACATCATTTTTACTGTTCATGGTATGCTTCCTACAGTTGCATTTTTCTTTCCATAACAAATGGTGATTGGGTTCAAATAGATACATGACAAGAACTGACACCATAGATGGATCACTGTGGCTTCTGTAATATGTGGAAAGACCTGCATTCTCTACTCTACCATGTGGTGTTCCAGTGATTCTAACCCCACATTTCTCATTGTTAAATGGGACTAGCTTATTAGAATGGTGTGAGGGCTAAATGAGATAATATGTATATATAAATCGATAGCACAGTGAAAATGAGCAAGAGCTCAAGAAATTGTAGCAATTGTTATTATAGTCTTTCTGAATTAATATTCCAATAGTTTTCTTGTTTATAGACAATTTATAAAGTCCTTAGCTTTTTAAAATATAATTGTTTCTTCAGTTTATCAGGTAACATAAAGATTAGTGTTTTATTCCATGTGTTCAAAAATCAGAAACTGTGCTTCCACATATCAAATGGTAGAACTGAATTTTAATTTACAGCATTGACTTCTAATTGTGAAAGCGATTTTCCATTATAATTCTATCTCTTTGTCTCAGAGATCAATACCTTTACTAAAAATAAGGTACTGCAAATTTGACCATTGACTTATCTGTTGCTACTTTTTCTTAGAAACTTTCTTTCCATTGCAAGCTGATTATTTAAGCCTTTGCCACTCTTGCCTGTCTTAATCTTATAGCCCAATAAGTGACTCTACTCAACAAAATTTATCCCCCACATTGTGTTCAGAGATCTTTGTAGCTTACAAATCTGATCATGAAATTCTTGCTTAAAATTTTTTAAGTTATTTTGTTGATAACATAAAGTCCAAACTTCCTTTTTACCAACAAGATCCTTCCTGGACTAATTCTTATTAAGCAATAGCCCAATATCTCACCACCCATACCCTGCCCTGGGTGCTTGGGCAAATATACTCAGGTACATAACCAGCACCTTCCAATTTCCCTACTTTTTCTTTCTCTCACTTCTTCCATTGGTAATTTCCAAATCAGCGCTTAAGATTCACTTTAATTAATTAATTAATTAATTAATTAATTAATTTATAGACAGAGCCTTGCTCTGTCACCCAGACTTGAATGCAGCGGTGCAAACATATTTATCTGCAGCCTGACACCCTAGGCTCAAACAATCCTCCTGCCTCAGTCTCTCAAGTAGCTGAAACTACAGATATGCTCAACCACACATGACTAATTTTTAAAATTTTTTTGTGGAGATAAGTGTCTTACTATGTTGCCCAGACTGGTCTGGAACTTCTGGCCTCAAGCAATCCTCCCACCTCCAAAGAGCTGGAATTACAGCCATGAACCACTACAACCAATACACATTTTTAATGTTACATCTCTGGAATCCTTTTCTGGTCCTTGTACCCTCATATCAGGTTGAGTTAAGTTTTTCTTTTCTGCATTCCCATGATATCTTGTGCCTATTTTGTTCTTGTTCTAATCTCTTTGTTTTATTTATTGAACAAATATGGTGCTTATATGTATCAGAGACTGATCCAAGAACTTGCAAACATTAACTCAGTCTTCAGGACAACCTTATGAGTGAGGTGAGTATAATATTTTTGTTCTCATTTTACACTGAAAGGAATTTGGCACAGAAGGATTAAATAACACAACTCATAAGGTAGAAACACAGTCAGCATTCAAATTCAGCAGTAAGCCTGCTGGGTCTGTGCTCTCAATTCCTATGTTATGTTCTTAACTACTCTGCTAACCATCTCTAGTCCCATAATTGTGTTGTAAGGACTCTTCCTGGTTCTTGTTTTGTTATCTTTCTTGTATCAAGTGCATACTTGGTACATGTAGATTTTGCATAAATATCAGTAGTTGAATAAATTAATAACTCAGTGCTATTCCTAAATTATTCCCTTGGCTTTTCATGTTTTCCAGATTCTTGTCTCTTTTGACCACTAGCTCAAATTTTATTTAGTGGAATGCTGGATATCAAAACAACTCTTCTCAAAATTCTTGCTTCCTCATACTCTTCTTCCTTAATCTCAGAGTCTTCACCACTGCTCTTGGAGCACAGAAAGCAAAGAAGCTCCCTTATTTGTATCCTCCCTTATCCATGATAAGAAGTGGGCTTTAATTTTGGAGTCAGACAAGGCCATCCAAGAGCACTGGCTCTGCCAGGAGTAGAAAATGGTGGTGCTGTTTTGAATGTCAAGGCCTGCTGGAGCTAACTAGTTGCTATGCCATTCTAGGAGTTGGCTTTTGACTTTGAAGGTCCAGAAGATCAGTCTTTTCTTAATTAATCCCCAAGAGAATGACTCAAGCTAAGCAAACTTTGCTTAGGTCAGAGACAGCCTGGTGAGTGTTGAGAGCACGGGCTTTGCAATGAGACATGGGTTCTAGCAGAGCATTCACCACTTAACACTTGCTGGATGAACTTGGGCACATTAATTTTCTCTTTGGATAAACAGATGCTGTAACTTCCTCACAAAACTTTTTGCTAGGATTAATAAAATATCATATCTCTACATTAGCTCTGCCTTCGTGTAGTAAACTCTCAAAGGACAAAGGCATATTATAACAACTAGAATTGTTACAAGAACAGAAAACTCACGTCAGTATGACCAAGTTATTCTCCCCTTATAGTCAAGCTCTATGGAAACATGAATTCTAATCAGAAGCTACGTGATGTATATAATGGAAACCAAAGAAAGGGCAGATAAGAGCCTGGATGAAAAGAGGCACCAGGAAAGGTATTGATAGTTATTCATTTATTTGGTAAATAAATATTAATTAGGTCACAACTATAGGCTAAACGGTGTGCTAGGTGCTAAAAGTACATTAGTTAAGAAAGAAAGATTCAGTCCATATTCTTAATTTTTTCACCGTCCAATGGGAGATATAGACAATAAACAAGTGAACAAGAAATTCAATATATAACAACAGGTTTTGACAAATAACTGAAATAAATTAAATGGGATGTATTGATGGAGAATAATTGGGTAGAAGTGGGGGCAGTCTCTAGCTTGCTTTCCCAGAAACAGATCCTGATATGAGAATTTGTGTCAATGTGATTTATTAAAAGATATACCCAGGAAGAAATGGTGGGGAAGTGAAAAATATGTCCAGAAAGGGAAGGAGAGAAAACAAGAATGCAATGTCAAATAAGATCCCTAGAGAGTAACTTTGATTCAATACTGCAGGAAAGCTGTGAGGAAAGTACAGTTCAATTTCAGAGCTGGATCCATCATGATGAGAGTGAGCTGGAGCATTTATACCCTTCATCCATCAGTTGTTGGTTAAGGCTACACTGTGGGGTAAAGGGGATATAAATCCATAGGCACTTCCACCTCTCCATGTACGATCAAGGGCGTTAGGTCATTCTCCAACACATAGACACAGATGCTGGCTGGCCATTGGGAGTGAACATTCATGCTCAAGAAGATAAAAGGGCAACCCAAGGTGATGTGAGCAGAGTATTGAAAGCATCTACTATAAAACAGGGGAATGTTATCCAATGAGAAAACATTAGCATCATAACCTGAAAGATGAGAAGAATCCAGATTTTTAAAGAACATAAGTTTTTTTTTTTTCCAAAAGGATAAACTGTTTGTGGGAAGTCATTGATTTAAGAAATAGCATAAAGTGTTACAAAATTGAAAGGGTCTATTGGTTGGGAAATCATGAGTGAAATAAAGAATGTTCTGAGATAAGACTGGGGAAGTTTTCAGGGTCAAGAAATTTCTAAGCTATGTAAAGGGATTTGCATTGATTTTAACTGCAATGAGTTGTTATTTGAAAATGTCAAGTCATGGAATGGTGTTATCTGATTCAGGTCATAGGAAATCCACTTTAATCACTATATAGAGTATAGAACCACCATGTAGAATAGGAGAAAAGAGAAGAAACAGGTAGACCATCCTGTAATTTATTTTTGTAGTCTAAGTGAGAGGTGACAGCAGCATTATCTAGTGTGTGGAGTAGTAAAGATGGGGAGAATTGATGGAAGTAGCATGTGTTGAGGAAATTTAATCAATAGGTATGGATGAAGTGTGTATTTAAGGGAGAGAATGGAAGAAGGTGAACATAATATTTGGGTTTCTGGTTATAGTGACTTGGAGGATAGAATGACCATTTGCTAAGACTAGACAAAATAAAAATCAGTAAGACAAGTCAGAACAAGATAATGCTAAAATCAATAGATTACCTTTATGCCACCTTCCAATACTGTGTTGAATCTAAGATTCTTGGTGCTAATTTACAACCAACAGAATGCAACTGGTTGAGTGGAAGATGTTGGCTTTAATACAGGAAATTCCCTTTTGATGTTTTTTTCTAATCTGGTTCTTAAATGGTACTAATAAAACCATTCTAATACTCTGTGCTGTGTAAGCAACTCTATATTAGATATCGTCTTGAAGAAATATTTTCTGAAAAGTCTTTCCCTTTTTCTCCCAGCAATGGGTCATATTTCAGTTTCCTCTTTTTATGCAGTGTCATTTGCTTCCCTATTTAAAGCTAAGCATTGATTTAAAGCTAGAGTCCCTTCAGTGTTTTCATGAAAGCCTTTTTACACAACTCTTTTCTTAGTGCTTGATATTATAATCAAGTCTTTCATAGAAATAGAAAGAGCAGTCTCTGCAAAAATAGGAGTAGACAATATTAGACACAGTGAACTCCAAAACTGGAAGTTCAAGTCTAGAATTATCATAGAGCTCTGCCAATGCAAACCTGTCATTATAAATGTTTACGTGAGAAGAACAGGTATAAAACTCAATCAAAAAACCATCCCTTTGCCTAAAATGATTCCCATTTACAAAGTACTTGGGCCAAGGAGTAGACGCAGTATGTTACTTAGTTGTGGTGTCAACTTGAGTCTTTTCCTGCTTGATAGCAGTCACAACACCATTCTGAATATGAGTTGAAGCCTTTGTAAGTGAAAGAGTTTGAGTTGTAGTTAGAATGACAAATAGATTCAATCTCATGAGCCCACTCATATACATTATCAGTGAATGCTTACAGCTCTGTGATGAGAAGAATTCTAAGATTATTTCCAAATTCAGCAAAATAAACTGCCCTTATAGATAAGCTGTCTACCATGGACATCAAAAGGGGATGTGGCATCGAGATGATTTTGAAGTTCATCTCAAGTCCCACAACCAATGATTTTCTTTTTCTCTCAACCTACATAGTATGCATGTCGTTTTAAAATATGAAACAACATTAAGCATGTAACACCTAAAATACTTGGTTTAAATTAACATTACTATATTATATAGCAATTCACAGATACTTTATCTATAGCTGTGGCTAGTCCTTTGGAGAAGACCTTACTTTCCCAGATTGTGCAAAGACTAAAAATATAATTTTGATCTCACATTTTTAGAGTAATGGCTTTTGGCCATAATTCAGTGATACATTAAAACTCCACAATATTTCAAATAGACCTTGTATGAAAGCACAATGAGGCATAGCTGCTTAAAGCTAGAGAATCCTTTCTAGATAGATAAAAAGGTGGTCTACAAAGTCTCACCTCAATTGAAGGTAAGGTCAAAACTCACAAAACTAAATTCCTAGTCATTCCACTTTCTTCGTTTAAATTATAGAAAGTCACCTTAAGTCTTTAGAAAAATTTTTTAGTTTTAAATTGGTCATTTATACAGAGGTGTGATGAAAAACAATCAAGTTGTTTTGTTCCATATATCTTGTGTAAGTATAGATGTTGCGTACACACGCACACACATGCACGCGCGCACACACACACACACACTCTCTCTACTACCTTGGGCACCGGGCCAAATGTGCAGTCATCTGGCTGGTGTTTCCTTTGATAGAAGTAGAAGCAGACGTTTCTTTCGTTGGAACAAACCCGGGTAGCTGACACCCAGGGTAACAGCCAAGACAAGTTGCAAACAGCTGAGGCTAAAATATGGAAAGCTTTATTTACTTATTTACATGTCTGTCTTTACCACCCAACTGTAAGGTACTTTAGTGAAAAGATTGTATGGGAGTGTAAACTAGTACAGCCTCTGTGGAAATCAGTGTGGCGATTCCTAAAAGCTCAAAAATTCGACCTTCCCTATGACCCCACAATCCCCCTACTGGGAATATACCCTGAAGAACTCAAATCATTCTATAAAAAAGATACCTGCACACATATGTTTATCGCAGCATTGTTCACAATAGCAAGATCATGGAACCAACCATGCTGTCCATCAAAAGAGGACTGGATTAAAAAAAAGTGGCATGTATACACAGTGAAATATTATACAACCATAAAAAAGAACAAAATCATGAATAATCTGGATGGAATTGGAGTTTATAATACTGAGTGATCTCTCACAGAAACAAAGATCTGAGTATCACATGTTCTCACTCATAAGTGGACCTTGAACAACTAC
>CAUYQG010163145.1:0-14804 GCA_963574415.1 Tarsius wallacei
TAGCTTTTACTTTTGTTTGCTCAATCCCCTGTTCTTCCTTATGTAGATACTCTGGATTTGTTTAACTTTGAGGCCAGACTGGGGATGAAGGATAGTGTTTTTTTGCAATTTTGAGATTAGATTAAGGTGTGATGGGGGAACTGTGGTTCAGAAGCTATCTGCAGATCAAAGTATTCACTGGCAGATGTGTGGGCCTCTGGGACTCACTTCTCACCACCTCATAATCTGTCCATGTAGTGGGGCATATGTAATGCTCCCTGAGAGCAAAATGAGATAAGTAAAAAGGGTAATAACAGAAAAAGGAAGAAGGGAAACTAAAGAAAGATGAAGACAGAGGAGAAGAAGAAGGAAAATGGACAGGCACACCAACTAATGAGTAAACAAAGAAACAAACACAAACAAAAAAGAAAAAATTAAAACATGCAAACAAACATGCAAAAAAACCAAAAAACAAACCTGATTTTGCACTTGCCCTCAAAAATACCCGTTCACAAAAAGAAAAACCAAAAAATAAAAAATAAAAAATAAAAAAAAACCTAAGATAAAACAAGTACTAAACTATAAACAAAACAGAAGGGAAAAAAAGGAAAGAAAAAAAAAGAGCTCCTCTGTGGCCATTTATGACCTTTAGGTTCCAGCCCCTCCCCCTCCACTCTAGGTACAGGCTGGTTGGTGGCTCTTTGTTCTTTCTCTTTTTCGCTTTTTTTAGCCCTGCCAACTCCTGATTGGGTGGCTCTTAGCCCCATGGACTGCTGTGGGAGGATGGTGACTCAATCCTAACTCACTCAACTCTTCTGCTGCTGCTGCTGCCAATTCCCCCACTCAGAACTGATGTGTCTGTGGCTGGTTCCGTGTGAGGATGGGGCATCTGTCACTCTGTGTCTGCTTCTGAAGTTTCCTCTCTGGATCAGTGATGGCTGATCTCAGGGAGGTGTCCCGATTTCCTCTTGGTACCAGGTTGGAGGCTGAACTGAGCCCAGGCAGCCAATGCAGTTCTCTGCCCTTCCAGGGACAGAGAAAATGGTAATGGTTGGTGTCTCCTCGCTGGTGGCAGGGCTAAGCTCCAGATTTCCTCATTGTGCCCTCTCCACAGTTCCCTCTGCCAGTTTCCCGGGGCCCACTGCCTCCTGGTAGCATGGGCCTGGTGCCAGGTGCTGAGAGCAGCTGACCTCTGATGCCTCCTCCTGGGAGACTCCAAAATTGGCTGATGATCCTGCATGCTGGGGACTCTGATCTCAAGGCAACGATGGGTTGCAGCCACCTCTGTATGGGAGCCCTGGGACCCAGTCTCCCCTCAGATGCACTTTCATTCACCCATCTGCACTTACCCACTCATGCAGACTGTCTTTATGGACACTCACCCTTGCAGAGACTTTTGTACTCCTAGTGGTTCCATAACCATCTTGCCTCTCCCAAACTCAATAATTTTAAGATGACAATTCATCTCACCAAAATTAATCTGTACATTCAACAGACACAAAATATAGTGGGATTTCTGTGGTACATGGCTACTGATTTTAAAACTGAAAGGAAAAATCAAAGTTACCAAGAATAGCCAAGACAATTAGGGAAGGATAAAGATGTAGCTTAAAAACTAGGATCTACAAGGAACTCAGTGCCAAAAAGAAAAAAAAAAAAAAAAAACAGTCCCATCAAAAAGTGGGCAAAATACATGAATAGACAATTCTTAAAAGAAAACACAAGCAGCCAACAGACACATGAAAAAATGCTCGGCCTCACTGATTATCAGAGAAATGCAAATCTAAAGCACATTGAGATAATACCTAACTACAGTAAGTATGGTCATCACTAATTAAACAAAAAACAATAGACGCTGGAGTAGATGCAGAGAAAAGGGAATGCTTCTACACTGTTGCTGGGAGTGCAAACTAGTTCAACCTCTATGAAAAACAGTGTGGTAATTCCTAAAAGAACGAGAAATTAACCTTCCATACAACCCAGCAATCCCGCTTCTGGGAGTATACCTGGAGGAACTGAATTCATTCTACAAAAAAAGATACTGGTGTACACCTATTTATTGCAGCACTATTCACAATAGCAAAAACATGGAACCAACTGTGCTGCTCATTGAAACTGGACTGGATAAAAAAAAATGTATATATACACAATTTCCACAAAGAAGGAAAAACTATGGACTTCACAGCGACTTGGATGAATTTGGAGTCTATCACACTCAGTGATCTATCACAGAAACAACTGTGTACTACATGTTCTCACTCATAAGTGGATTCTGAACACTGATCATAATACTACAAGAGAGGGATTGTCAGTTGCAAGACATTGCCAAGGAAGGGGGGGAATATAAAATCAATAAGAGTGCCTGAGCATAATCCAGGCAAAGCGAGGGCCAATGGGAGGCTCAAACTTCACCTGTACCTAGACCACTTATGTACCCATTCCTGACTTGTACCCCACAGCTTTAAACTAAATAAATATATAAAATAAATAAAAAATAAGGTATCATGTATCAGACACTGTGGTATTTTTGAAAGAGTAGATAAATTATCAAATGGAAAATAGTAGCAGTTCCAGATAGAGTCATATAACAGATCCAAAGACAACATATTTTTTTAAAAGCCAACATTGAATTTCAACAGAAAAATTAATATATTTTCAATTGGGTGTTGATATAATTGGTTATCATTATGAAATAATCAAAATAAACTCCAGGTAATAAAAATCTGAATATGCAAGGCAAGCAATGAAGATTTTAGAAGAGTCCATAGAAAAATATCTTTGTGACCTTGAGGCAAAACATTATTTTTTAAGCAAAGCACAAAAGGTACTAACCATAGTTGAAAAATAAAATAAAATTAGGGAGCTTGATATCCAAAAACACCTCATGCAAAGCAACTTGAAGAGAAAAAACTATCTGTGACACACAAAAGGCAAATAACTCATATCCAGAATATACACAGAACTTCTTATATCAATAAAAACAAATTAGGAAACACTTTGGAAAAATTGATCAGACATTTCACAAAGAAAGCAGCCAAATACACAATACACATATGAAGAGACACTCAAGCTAATAAATCACAAAGAAAATAAAAATAGAAACCACAATGTATATCCACTATCATTGCTAAAATGAAAAAGGCTAGATGCAAATACTGACTGACATACGTAGATCTCCTTTATTTATTATATTACAGATGCCTTAGATCTTTGATCAGAACATCCCAAAGAATTTTAAAGATTAAAAAGCATAAGGTTATCGTATTTTGTGAGTTACTTTGTAAAACATGATGTTTTTTATAAACACATAAAAGGTGTTAATAGCAGAAACAACCATCATTGATTCAAGCATGTATATTCTATAGATGTTTTAATTATTTGTTGAAAGATTGTGAAGAAAAAAAAGATGTCTCTACATTTCCAAAATATTATTCCCAGGTACTTGTTAATTATAAAAGGATACCATATCGTTATGATGAGACCTTCTCATCACCATTTCAACCAAGTGTCCATCATTATTAATAGCACAAATTGATAATAAAGACTAGCTGATATGATAGAATATGAAAAATTTTATGGAGTGTTCATACCAATAACTGTTAATTCTAATTATGCCTTTAGACATATTTGGTTTTTTACTTACGTAGTGGACACCAAATGAAAGGAACAATTTAAATGATACTATACATATACTACCAATCAAAGTATTTAGCAAGTTGAGGTCATTAGAAAAAGCAGAATTGTTCTAAATTACAAGAAACATAATAGTCTCAGGAAACAAATGCTGTGCATTGACTATGGTAGGATCCTCTTTGAAAGGCAGAGCCAAAACATACTATCTTGTGGTTATGGAAAAAGAAGTTCTTATTTTTAAGAGATACATACTGAATTAGGGGTGAATTGTCCTGATGTCTACAAAGCACCGTTAACTGGTTTTATATATAGTTATTAATGTATTGATAGATAAATATAGGTACACATAAATACAAATATAGTTAGAAAAAGCAAATAGAATAAAAGTTAATAATCTTTAATTAACATGATATAGTTTTACAGTATCAGCTGGTCAATTTTATTTTATATTTAAAATTTTGTAAAAATTAAAACTATAATTTGGATTTAGAAAGAAATGCTGCTCTATCAATCAATTCTACTTTAAGTTTTTTAACCAAACTCAATTATCTTGTCTACTAATCTATTTTAAAAATACCTAAGCTTTATATAATACCTAATTTTGAACTATTCAATTTTCCTCATATATAACTTCTATTATTTTACTCTCATGATTTTTTTATACAGATGTACCAAACAAATAAAAATTCAATCTTTATTATGTCTTCAGTAGATGTATAATTTTTCTTCACTGGTTTTTAAAATATATATATTTTTCTACTTCTACCTCTCTGTTGCATGCTCTGTATTGCAATCCAATTTTTAAAATTTGTTTGCTTAGTTATATTTTTGTCCTCTATACACTGTGAAATTTTTACAAGGCAGAAAATGTATTATTTCTTTCTTGCTCTGTCTTATATGTACAAGATACTATATGTACATATTTTAGATAAATCAATTCCAAACTCTGGTAATATTAAAGTCAAGTCAAATACTTCCTCGTATGTTAGTTGGTTCCAAAGTTGCTAAAAATAATTCAATATTATGAAGCTTTGAACCTAAAGGTGTCAATTCTGAGCATTTCTTTAAAAAAATCCAAAATAAGAAAAAAGGTTAATGCAGAACATTTTATTGCAGCATCATTTCTAATAAGAAAAATCTTAAATATTCTAAATATTTAGCATAAGGGAAAGTTAAGAAAAGTTTAATTCATTGAATATACAGTTCTAAATAGCAGTAAAAACCATAATATACAAAGATTTACATGATATAGTGTTAATATGATACATATAAAATTGAGTCTATAATATTGTAGGCAGGGGTATGACCTTAAGCTGAACTAGTAAAGATCAAGAAATTACATTTTATTATACTTACAGGACTCTGTGGTTGATGATTCGTCATGCTTAGTATCTATTTTTATGCAATAACCCATATGCTTTTGAAGAAATTTTATATATATATATATATAGTTTTACATATATACACACATACATACATCTTAAGAGAAAAATGATTTTTTAAAATAAAATAGTGATTAGTAGTATATCCATTCTGGATACTGCCCATGTTCAAAACATCGCTTCTCCACATAGTTGGAAGGTAAGTTTCTGAAAAACTATAGCCTCAATTTTTCTTTATAATACAAGAGATAGTAAGAATTTGGGACCTTGTGGGTACCTATCACAAAATTAGCAATAACTAACTCCCATTATTATTTGACATTTTTCAGTCTGGGCACCTGGACCTGTGCCTGCCAAAACCAAAAGTGACATTGGTGGCACACAAGAAAATACTTAACATGGCATAAAATAGAGAAGAGATGCATTATATAATTTATAGCAAAACACCAAAAAGGCACCAATAAGTCAGTAGCACTAAATTTCATTTTACTTTTAAGTACAAGCTAATTCTGTTTCTCTATTACTTTGGTTAGTATTAGCGATAATGGAATATAGCAATGACAGTCATAAAGACAGGATCAATGACAAAAGCGGAAGAGCTGTTGACACTGAGTCAAGAGACTTCATGGGTTTTGAAGACTTGAGCAAGTGACATAAAATAAATAAAATAAAAAGGCCTGTGTTGACTGCAATGTGAGAAAAGGGTAAGAGTTTCAAGATAATGAAAAAGACTATGGATATGTATGATACCCTAGAAATTGTTAGCTAAGCCTTAAAGAGTATTATTTATAAATATTTGTACATTTATTCTTACACGTTTGAACTATGGTCAACTTAAAAGTACTCTCTGTTTGATGCAATATACACTTTTTCCACTGCTCAAAACAGTTTTTGAACTCATCAGTTTTGATGCCTTTTAGCGCTTATGCCATTTTTTGTCTCACCTCTTCCACACTGGCAAAATGTTTCCCTTTGAGAACTTTTTCCATCTGGGGAATCAAACCAAAAAAAGAGTTGCTGGGGCCAAGATAGGGAGGGTGGGGCGAGGGGGTCATGCAGTTTTTTGTCAAAAATTGTTGAACACTCAGGGTGGTATGATCAGGTGCATTTCATGGTGGAAAAACCAGTCATCTGTTTGCCACAACTTGGGGTGTTTCTTCCACAAATTGTGACTTGAACTTCTTAAAACTTCCAGATAAAATCTTTAGTTGACTGATTCAGGGGAAGAAATTCCAAATGTACTACAGGGGACCTGCCCTCCAAAGGATAACTCCTTTCTTTCTTTTCTTTTCTTTTCTTTTTTTTTAGTTTCCCCCCACATATGCAGATTTTCTTCAGCCTCTACTACCCCAGAGACAGCAAGACCAATTCTTCCTCTTCTTCCTCTTCCTCCTCTTTCTCTTCCTCCTCCTCCACCTCCGACTATTTAAAGTGAAGACAACAGAATGAAGAACTTTATGATGCTCCACTACCACTTAATGCACAGTGAATGCATTTCTTTTTCCTTATGATTTTTCTAATAATATTTTCTTTTCTCTAGCTTAGTTTATTGCTAAATTGTACATAGTATATGTAGCACACAAAATATGTGTTAATTAGTGGTTTTGTTATCAGTAAGACTTCTGGTCAACAGTAGGCTATTAGTAGTTAAGTTTTGCATGAGTGAAAACTTATATATGGATTTTCAACTGCACAAAGGTCACAGCATGCAACCCCTGCATCTTATACTATTATTCCACAAAAATATCTTTAATCTACCTTATTTATGACATTTAATTCTAGCAGAGACTTTTAGTCTGGTGAGACACTACTGCAATTTTACAATGAATGCCAACAGAAAGATCCTATTAAAATCATGGGGATGTTATTTGCAACCAAATATAATTGGCTAGTACAAGTAGTAAGATCAACCTTTAGCTTGGTGTTTTAACATTTATTATTTCAGCAAATACTAAATCTAACTAACGTATTTTAAAAAGCATTGCATTCTACTTTTTTTCCTGTCCTCTCTTTTCATAAATCAAGTTTAAAAAATTTACTCTGCAATTATAACCACTTAACTGATTGCACATACAGAAGCAGAAATAGCCAACGCCAGGCATTTAGAGATAACAAAAGAATGTATGAAATTGTAATAGCTTAATTTGCTAGCATATTGCAGACTGAAATTTCATACAATATAAAAAATATCCCAGGGTTGGCTTTCAGATGCTGAATCAGAGATAAACATGTTCTTAGGTTTCTTCCTAAGTTACTGTACAGTAGTCTTACCTGTTGAGAGGTTAAATTTCATGACAGTTGTTGAATAAACTGTAAGTCTTTCGGGCAAGAACTTTAGGTATTAACTTTAGGTATTATTATATTTCCCATTCTTTACTACTATTAAAAGCATAATAATGACAAATCTCAGCAGTATGGTAGACACACAGTGGGCAGTGAGTGGTATTGGAATGTGTTTATTTTCATAATGAATATGAAAAGTTTGAGCTATATCATTCATAATGTATTTTGAAAGATGTAAAATGACTAGACGTGATATTTTAGCATTGAAAATATTTACTTCCCAGATATGTGGCTGATTGTATGTTTAAATATTTCTTCTCTGAAGATACAAGACACTTTCAGTAGAAATTAGTCTTGGGTGTGATTACTATAGAACATGCTATCTCAATCTCTCATAAATATATTAATATACTATAGTTATTAATATATAGGCTTAATGAAATATAAATATAGACATGGATGCATTTTAAATATAGACAGCTATATTTTATGATTTACAAAGTACAGTAATATATTCTGATTATATAGTCCATGTGTTACATATAGTCACATATAAGAAGAGGTACAGAGAAATTGTGCAGTTGTTATGAGTATAAAGGGAAGATTAAAAGAGATAATGTTTATACTGTGTTTATTCCCAATTCTGATAAGTAGTAAATGATCAGCAGACACTACTGAATTTTTTCCTTATAAGTTCTTTAAGTTGCATGAAAAAGTATGCATTTATTACATTTCAGATCTAAACAATCATTACCGCTTATTTTCTTGGAGCTTGGAGGACATGAGGAGGAAGTGGAGGTGTGAGATGCTTGGGCACATCTGCAACTGGTTCGGCCACAGGGCTGGAATATCTGCTATACCAGAGATCTGATGATGCCCCATCCTGCAGTTATACGTGTTCTTCTGTCAAGATTGCCCCAGCCAAGACTGTTGTTTGCTTGAACTCTATTTTCACCCTCCAATCAAGTTTTTCCAAAATGGAAAGTGAATCATACATAATCTCCTTACTAAGCAGGCTGCACACCATGGAATCTTTCCCTTGAGGCTCACTCCTGCTTCGAGTCGATGTCACACCTGGAGGTGTCTGCCCATACCATACCTTTCATTCATCCTCCATGTCTTTTCTTTACATGAACATTTATCACATTAGCACAATGAAGGGATCCACAGTCATTGGGCACAGCAAGGAGAGAGAGGAAACAAGGTGGCAGGCATGTATCAGTACAAAGTGTACCTGGTCCTATACCAGGGGCAGTGAGGGCCAGTTATTATAGAATCTCACATTATGTATCCCACATCCCTATAACAAAATAAAATTTAATTAAAAAGAAGAAAGAAAAGAAAGGACCATCATTTCAAAGGCTTACACTTGCATATGATTTCTTTCTGTGAATACTGCCTTACTCAGAGCCAGTTATAAAGTAAGTCTGAGAAACCACACTTCAGTCTCTTATGTACACGCAGGAACATGTGTTAAAGTACAAGTGTGATGCAGTAAAAGAAAGTCTGGGAAACTGTGGAAAGCCACACCCAATCTTAACACCTTGTGTCAAAGGTAAAAAATAGTCAATTGCTTACTATGAAAATCTGTTCATTTACTTTGAAAATTGTTATCCTGATTGTTAATTAGTGTTTACTTAATAAAGCTGTAAAACCATTGCTAATGTACTTTATGCCTGATTTTAAAAACAGCATTTACCTATAATTTTTATTATGCCACACTTGCAGCATTGATATATTAACGGGATACTTATACAATGCCTGATATTTTAGAACAGATAAAATTGTCAAAAAAAATTTGGCTTAGCAATATTTGTTTGGTTAATTGTTTTAGGTTTCTAATCTTTTGTGACCTCATGTCTTTTTAAAATGTAATAAAATTTATTTTTGGTATAAAGGAAGTGGATAATAGATAAAAAGAAAAATCAGTTTTAGTTACTAGATACCTCTGAAATAACAGTATATGCATATAAGATTATGTAGACTTTATAAATCTAATGACAGCAAACAGAAAAGAATACAATAAATACAAAACTTTGCACATGGTTTATAGTGTACATGTAGGTGATAGTTATCACTCTCATGAACCACCATTCTGTAACTTTATCTAAACAAAAAGTTATGAAGGAATAACAGTTCATTCTCCCATTTAAGTACATGAACATTTTAAGCAAACACTGAGGATATCTGAATTTAAAGTTTTTATTGTGATGTGTGAGGCTGTTACTTCTTTGTTAATTATCCAACTTACATTAGATTGATGACTACATTAACCATAAAGAATGTGTATCTATTCTTTATATGTACTATTCTAATTATATTAATGATACAGAGTTATAAGCCACTTCAGCAAACTCTTGTTATCTATTGTTATCTTTTTACTAAAATAAAAAAATACAAAATTTTAAAATTATTTTTAAAAATTACACTCTGAAGAAAACTAGTATATTCTTTGAACTTCTCTTTTTAAAAATCACTTATATAATCATTTTTGTGACTTAAATTAAATAATATAAATTGTAATTACCTGAATCATCTATTAATTTTTAACTATAAATAAGATTTTTAAGTTTATAATAAATATAAAACAATCAATTATATTAAAAAATAAGTACATTTAGTCATTTTTTAACAGGCTTTTAAAATATAACCAACAGATTATCCTTAAAATAAACAACATCATAATGTAATCCTACTGGTTCTAATTAGTATGCAGGTTGCCTCATATTTAACTCACTTTAAAAATTCAACAATATCTGAACTTATCTGTAAACCAGTCAATGTCTTGGAAATGTCACATTGCTATCAAAATTTTAGATATGTACTTTCTTATTTATTTTTATTTTTATACATTTAGGCAGTGCAAATACAGATTTTTTTATATGCTAATAATGTGAAATGATGAAGTCTAGGCTTTTATTGTACCTGTCACTCAAATAGTGAACACTGTTCCCAATCGATGATTTTTTAACCTTCACCTCCTTCCCACACTCTCACATTTTGGAGTCTTCAATGTCTATTATTCCACTCCATGTGTCCATGTGTATACATTATTTAGCTACCATTTATAAGTGAGAACATGCAGCATATGGCTTTCTGTTTCTGAGTAATTTCACTTAGAATAATGGCCTTCAGTTCTACCCATGTTGCTGCAAAGATATGTTTTTATTCTTTTTTATGGTTGAATAGTTTTCCATGGTGTGTGTGTGTGTGTGTGTGTGTGTGTGTGTGTGTGTGTGTGTCAATTTTTAAAAAATATAATCTTCCATTGATGGACACTTAGGCTGATTCCTTATCTTAGCTATTGTGAATAGTGCTGTGATAAATATACAAACACGGGTATCGTTTTCATATGATAATTTATTTTCTTTTGGGTAGACACACAGTAGTGGGATTGCAGGATTGAATGGTGATTCTACAATTAGTTCTTTGAGAAAGCTTCATACTTTTTCCATAGAGGTTGTACTAACTTCCATTCCCACCAACAGTGTATAACATTCCTTTTTTTTCCTGTTGTTTTCTTGACTTTTTCATACTTCTGATTGGAAAACACTTTTGATGTCTGTGCTCATGTTCTGATGAAAAAGAAAAAAACAGCTTTAAAAGGTTAATAAAACAACACCTATTCACAGCCCACACTTAGTTTTGCTGTCCTAGAAGATTCTAGAATAATTCCCTGACAGTACAATGCCCAGGAAATTCTTCCTTTTATAGAAACTTGGATAATATTCCAGAAATGCTAAACTGCTATAAAAAGTTCAAAACATTTGCTGTCAATTTTTGCACTTATCTTGTCATAGATGCAACACAAAATGTTTTATAACGTATACTTTATAAATCTGATTTCAGCCAGGCTCAGTGGCTCAGCCTTTAATCCCACGCCTTGGGAGTCTGAGGTGAGTGGATTGCCTGAGCCCGCGGGTTCGAGACCCACCTGGGCAACTTGGTGAGGCCTCATCTCTACAATAAATCAAAAAATTAGCTGGGCATGGTAGCGCACGCCTGTAGTTCCAGCTACTTGGAAGGCTGAGCGGAAGGATCGCCAGAGCCCAGCAGGTCTAGGCTGCGGTGGCCAGGAGCGGCCACTGCACTCTAGTCTGGGTGACGGAGTGAGACTCCAACTCAAAAAAAAAAAAAAAAAGAAAAAAAGAAAAAAATCTGAATTCCTCCATAGTATATATGTAAAGAGATTTTGTCTGTATTTTATTTTATTTTAAATCTTTATAGTTTTAGGCTGTACATTTAGATCTATGAATCCACCTTAAGTTAATGTCAGGGTAAGATGTAGGATAAAGTCATGATTCATTATTTTTCTCTTTGCTTATCCAGCCACTTCTTCCAGCACATTTTTGGAAAGTCTTTCTCTACTAACTGGCTTTGATGTTGTAATTTAAGTGCTAATAAATGGCTATATAAATGGGCTTAGTTCTGGCCTGTCTCTATTCTCCTCCATTGATAATATATGTCAAATATAACAATGCCATGTTATCTTGATGATGGAATCTTTCCTGTAATCTTTGGAGTAAGGTAATACAAACTCCCTGATTTTTTTAATTTTATTTTTCAAGATTACTTCAGATATCAAAATCTTTTCATTTCAATATAAATATTATAATTGTTTTAATAATGCATTGTGTCTGTAGGTTATTTAAGGAAAACCTGGCATCTTATGTCATTGAGTATTTCAATCCATAAACTCTGGTGTTTAGTGTTGAGATTTTGTGAGCACATTTCTATTTATGTTTGTGAGCACAGTTTTCACAGGAACTTTACAATTTATGTCTAATTCTAACATGTGTCATCTTGATACTCATTTTTTTTTTTTCGAGAATGGCCATATTTTCTGCTTCTTTATATGAGTATGTCTGGATTTTATACAGGTTATTTTGAAAGTTTTATCGTGAAGCTCCAGGATTTATTATATGTTTTGAAGAATTTTGATTTTTTTTTTTTTAGTTGGAGTCTTACTCCTTTGCCCAGACTGGAGTGCAGTGTCATGCATGCTCATGGCTCTAGCAATCCTTCCGTTTCAGCCTTCCGAGTAACCAGAACTACAGACCCGTGCTATCACGTCCGGTTATTTTATTTTATTGTAGAGACGAGGTCTCACCAATTTGCCCGGGCTGGTCTCGAACCTGTGGGTTCAGCACTCTCCTTAGCCTCCCAAAGTGCTGGAATTATAGGCTGAGCCACTGAGCCCGGAGTGATTGTTTTTTAAAATAGACATTTAACTTAGCCTTGCTCAATCTGCAATTTCTTGGTCCTGGTGGGTGACTAAAATCTCAATTAATCTTTTTTTTTTTATTTTTTTACTTAGTCTCACTCGTTACACAGGCTGGAGTGCAGTGGCATGCTTAGAGCCACCACAGCCTCAACCTGCTGGCAGTCTTTCAGCCTCAGCCTGCCAAATAGCTGGAATCACAGGTGTGTGTCATCACTCTCAGCTATTTTTTGGATATACTATAGAGAGGAGGTCTCACCAAGTTGCCCAGGCTGGTCTCGAATCTCTGGGCTCCGGCAATTCTCTCACCTTGGCTTCCTAAAGTGCTGGCATTAATGGCGTGAGCCACTGCACCCAGCTGTTAATTGAATTATTTTAGTCTTAGCAAGGATCTGTCCAATGCATGCAAATGTTGATATCACATAAAGATTTAGGCAGAGTTTATAAACAGAATATGAATCTCCTCTCCTTGGATCTTATCATTCTGGATTCAACCTCACTGTCCAGCAGATTGGTTGCTCTAACTTTGTGCACAGCTTCTTTAGAGCAGAGAGAGAGGCTTTTCTATTAAAATTGTAAACTCTTTGTTCTGTATTTATTTGCTCTCCCTTTAGTCAAAAAGCGATGCAAAGAAGTAAGTCATCTTGTCATTCTGTGCTGATTGTTTATCCTCCTCCTGAATCTGCCTCCTGCTTTTTGTTCCATATGATATCTATGACTTCAAGTTCTTTTTTTCTTTTCTTTTTTTAATCTTTTTTTTTTACTCTGTTCAAAATTTAGAATTGTTATCTATAGAAGGTAGGATCAAGAAATAACAGCCATATTAACAGTTAACTAATGATTTGACATTTCATCTAAATGTTGACTTGACAAAATAAATTATTTATATATTTCATTTTTCAAAAATATCCAGGGAGATCTTTTATCCTTTTGACTATTTTATAATTTTCTTTTTTCAATTGTATTAAACGGAGTCTATTATAAGAAAAAAATCAGTGCTAAGATGAACAAATATAACTTATACATTATAAGATTTAAATAATTCTGTGATGTGTCACTGAGTGAGTAAATTGTTTACATATGGTTTCATTCATCTTTATATACTACAGAAAAATATTTTCAATGAGGTTTTTACACTACTACTACAAACAGCACGTTTCCTTTTAAGGGACTCTGCTTAATGACTGCTGAGATTTTTTAAAGTTTAATTTTTATATTAATTTTCCCTTTGCATAGTGATTAAAAGACAAACTTTGTAATCAAATAAACAGGATATTAAGTCCCAGCTCTGCCATTTGCAACATGTAAGAACTTGGGCAATAGCTTTAATTATTTGTATGTCCATTTGTAAAATTGTACTCAAAAGTATATAGCACATAGGTTTACTGTAAATGTGAGTAGACTTTAGTCAAATATAATATTGACTTTACATATTTATCTTACTTTCTGGCTTTATTAATTGAAAAAAAAACTAGTCAATGAGAATGTATTTCAAACTACATTGCTCAGAAATTATGAGTCATATCTTTAAATATTATAATTATATTAATATAGCATGAACAATGTCCTAAATATACTTCAATGTCTAGATTTCCAATCACATTTGTCCTTCTCTCAATCTTATCTTTAATCACATAAATTTCTCTCACTTAATATAGATATAAAAACTACATGTATTCTCAGTCTATAGTCATTTGGGGGGGTTTTAATTTGTTATAGTTTCCTTGTCCTATGATGTCTCAAATGTCCCTACTATTACATGTCTTAATTGTTATTTATTTACCGGCTAAAAACTCCCTCACAGACACTGCTGTGTGAGTTGGTGCATTGCCATGATGCAAGAGCTCCTTTGGGACCATTTTTGCACATAACTTTCTCATACCAAGATTTTCACTTAAGATTTTTCTGTTTCTCTATTGATGTTTATTTAGTCTGCTATGCTTCTCACAGTCAGCCAATGCTTTTGACTCATGATCTGATGAATGTTTGCAATGTTTTCATTATTCTGCTCATTACTGGCCATCCTGACCTCTCTTCATCAGTGACACTTTCATCAGAAAAATGTCTAAAACATTTGTACACTGCTGTTTTCTTCATGGCATTATCCACATAAACTTGGACTAATATGTCCCTGATTTCACTCCCAGTCTTGTCAAGTTTAGCAAGCATTTTAGTGTTAATTTATTGCTTTTATTCAAGCTCTGATCTTCTTGCAATGGCACAAAAAAAAATACAACGACAATAAAAAATGACACTCAGCAAGGCACTGCCACACATCAACACAAACACAGCTGTGAGACACTGAT
>CAUYQG010163156.1:0-20642 GCA_963574415.1 Tarsius wallacei
AGAGGATGTGGCAAAAAGGGAACACTTCTACACTGTTGGTGGGAGTGTAAACTAGTACAGCCTCTGTGGAAAACAGTGTGGGGATTCCTAAAAGTTCTAAAAATCGACTTTCCATATGACCTTGCAATCCCCCTATAGGGAATATACCCAGAAGAACTCAAATCGCTCTATAAAAAAGATACCTGCACACGTATGTTTATTGCAGCATTGTTCACAATAGCAAGAACATGGAACCAACAGTGCTGCCCATCGAAAGAGGATTGGATAAAAAAATGTGGTACATATACACAATGGAGTATTACTCAGTCATAAAGAAGAACAAAATCATGAACTTCACAGCAACCTGAACGGACTTAGATGCTATAATACGAGTGTTCTTTCACAGAAACAAAGAACTGAGTATCATATGTTCTTACTCATAAGTGGACCTTTAACGACTATCGTAACACCATAAGAAAAGTAATGACAGTAGTGGGAAACTGTGGGTGCAGGGAGGTGGGATTGGCAGTAGTGGGAAACTGTCTGGGAAAGGGGGGACACACCTCATCAACAAGGGTACCTGCACAATGAATATTTGTATACCTAACCCTGAACTGTACCCCACAATTTTAAAATAAAATTTTTTTAAAAATTCAGAAAAATAAAAATAAATAAATTAATTTAAAAAATGGCTCCAACCCTCATTGACCAGAGTACCATCTTCCTTCAGGAAGGAGAATTTAATGATCTTCTTTCTAAGGATCTCTTTCTTATTGATCCTTTACATAAACAAATACTTGTATTTTTTTTCCTCTGGGAAAATCAGGTCAGAGAAATGAAATGTCTTGATGGACTGGGATTTGCCAAATGAATGAAAAATGGGAGAGTACAGAACTCCTTCTCACGGTTCATGATGTCCAGAAGCATCCTGGATATATCTCTAGTTGATGCCTTTAAAAATTCCCACATTCATGTCATTAAGTGAAAAGTTACACTACTAACAAGACTTAGAGAAATCTGCTCTACGAAATAAAATTGCATTTTCACAAGGAATGGATGCCTGGCTTGGCAGAGGATCCTGGAGCCCATTCAGAGCAACATGAGGAGCAGAATCTGTGAGGACCCCGTGGGACTGGGAGTTTCCTGCAGGGAGGGGAAGACTTGGTCTTGGTATGCTCTTGGCTTTTCTTCCCAACACTTGCATTGCCATCAACCGACTCTCACGGAGATAAACACCCGCTCCAGTAGCTTCACCTCATCCATCCCTCTGTTCCTGAGCACCTACCGGGTGCCAGGCACTGTGCGAGGCTCCCAGTACATGGTGCCTGCTGAAGCCACCTGCAGTGACCAGTCTAACCTGAAGTTTGAAGATCCTCTGACAAGGCCCTCAGGAGACACTCCTCAAAGGTGTGTGATCTTGAAAAAAGAAAGAATACTTCTAAGTGAAAGGACAGGGGACGGCCCCAAACTACTACCTCAACTTTTCCTCAGTAAATAAATAAATTGGGAGAGACTGCAGGAACTGCCATGAGGATGGTGTCCTTTACCCAATGATATTTTTGAAGCCAATATTATTAACCACCGACATCATAGTCCAAACAGCTTTCATAAAAGTTAATAGTTTAGAAATAATAGCTGACAGTTAAATGTCACCACGTGAATTATAGAAGCAGTGTGGACTTCGGAATCTTCTCTTTCTCAAGCTAGCCGAAACTTTCCTGGTGGGAAAAAAAAAAGAAGTAAGATACGCTTTCAGAAGTACTTTTTTTACCTTAAGCAAAATGTCTCATAACTTAATATTCAAGAAAATATATTTTGAGAGTCTGATGTCTCTATGAACTATAAAGGCCTAATATTATTGCCTCAAAAAGGAGAAAAAAATAACAAGTTTTGACCATTTTAGCTGTGCCTTCAATTTGATTTGATTATTAATTTCATTATGGAAGATTATTTTGAGAATCTTTTCTATATCAATTACTCATTTCAATGTCCGTGATTTATTTCTAACTGTGCTCACCTTCTCGGTGTTGCCTTATGAGCAGTCAGCTGCCTTAGGAGACTTTACCAGCAAGACTAACAGTGAGTCAAGGTCATGTGTCACCAGCCCTGTCCCTGTAACCAGTCCTGGCTGAGACAAGAGATTTGCGTGAGACCTGAGTTGAGCTGACTCCCTTCTCCTCCGTCACATTGGCTTCCTCCCATGCTGGGTCATCAGAACCAGTTCTCTGCTTGGGAAAGTGGCCAGGTTCTAGCGTCAGTCACTCATTATTCAGAAGGCCACGTACCTGGTTGGGGTGTTCCCCTTGTTTTCACCATGCCACATGCCTCCCATCAAAATCAAGTCCTTGATCCAGCAGGAAAATATCCCTGTATGCATGGGGATAATTTAAAGACCGAGACTATTTGCTGAAGCTCCCATCAGTCAGTGCTCCATGGGGTCCCATCAGGTGACACAATCCCCCATGGACCATGGACTCTGCTATCGTATTCCAAGGCCCTGCATTTCCCGCCAGTTGTATTGCCTTCCAGGGCTGTAATGGACATTGACACACAGCTAGATGGTATCATATAACATGTACTGCAAAGACTAATTTACGTGGGCCAGATAGCATTTTGAGAAGAAAAACATGAATAATTTCAATAACTAGGGTCCAGAGAGAACATTTATAACACGAAAGAAAAGAGTCTGACATGCTAACCAGTTTCTGAAAGTTGGTGGAAAGAAGAAATCACAGCCTTGGACCAGTCGGCCACTGTGCCAGGGTCCCAGGAAAGACATGCTGCAGTTTCCAGTGAGGGTTGCATCTGTAGGACTAGCACTTGCTCATGGCTGGGTGAGCCTTTCCCTTCCTCCTCTTGATCCAACAGTGCTTTGCCACCCAGGCTCAGCCATGCACGGTGATGGCTGAGACCTTGTTCTCATTCTTATCGATAACTGCTCTCCTGGGTGTACAATGGACTCTGGCTTTTATTTAAAGGTAAGCCTTCAGGCCATGAGTGATGACTCACACCTACAATCCTAGGATATTGGGAGGCTGAGGTGGAAGGATAGCTTGAGCCCAGGAGTTCAAGACCAGCCTGGAGTGCAGTGGCACAATCAAAGCTCACTATTGGGCTCGGGCAATCCTCTTGCGTAGCTGTGACTACAGGCCCATGCCACCACACCTGACAAGGTTTCTGATTTTTTTGTAGAGACAAGGTCTTGCCATGTGTCCCAGGCTGGCCTCAAGCTCCTGGGCTCAAGTGATCCTCCCACCTCGGTCTCCCAAAGTGCTGGGGTTCCAGGCATGAGCCACTGCAACCGGACTTTTTTCTTCTTACTTTCATTGCTGCTTCTTATCAGCCCCCACATGGGTTCTCGTCTTCCTGGGCCCTGATGCCGGAGAGCCCAGGGTGCAGTCTCAGTTGACCCTCATCTTCTGCACGCCACCCAGGTGAGCTCATTTGCTCCCACAGGCTTTAGTTACCTGTCACACACGTCCAACATCCTGCCGCCAGCCCCGGCCTTTTCATGAGTGGGAAACCTTTGACATCTGTATATCTGGTGAAGCCATTTATACCCATGTGCCTGTCTGATCGTACCTTGCATTTAGCTTGCACAAACTGTGCTCTGGATCTCTGCTCCCTTCCCTCAACTTGCATCTTCTTGGGGTTCTGCATGCCCTGAGAGAGAACCGCCACCCATGGGTCAAAGATCTGTCACAAAGAGGCATAGGGTCGAGGGTTGTCACGTGGCTGCCCCTCTGCTATGTGTCTTTATTCTATGGGCGCCGCTTCTTAACTATCCTCCAGCTGTGTGCAGGCTCCAACTGGTGGCCATATCTGTGGAGAAGGCAAACACTTCTCAGCCACGTGGCAAACCCCAAATCCTCCTTTCTCACATGCAATCAATAGGGCACCAGGGACTTACCCATCGATCACTATTTTGTTCTAGTCTAGCCTGCGTTCTGTTTGAAACATGTGACCAGGTGACAAGTTACAGCCTAGATAATTAAGAGACAAGACATTTAAATACTGAATTGTACTCAGGAATTATAAATAGTTCTGGGGAATGCGTGGAATGCGTTTTGATTTTTTTGTTTGTTTGTTTTTCTGTTTTGATGTTTCCTCTTTGTTTTTTCCCACCCTTATCCTCGCCTTGATTGAAATTTTGTTTTTCTCGTTGAGCTTTTCAATTTAGTAAAGATTTCAGAATTGGAACTGGGGGAGTTTTAGCTCTTCTCAGCCCTGGCAATTCTTTTTTTTTTGAGTTGGAGTCTCACTCTGTCGCCCAGACTGGAGTGCAGTGGCCGCTCCCGGCCACTGCAGCCTTGACCTGTTGGGCTCCTGCGATCCTTCCGCCTCCGCCTTCCAAGTAGCTGGAACTACAGATGCGCGCTACCATACCTGGCTAGTTTTTTTTTTTGATTTATTGTAGAGATGATGTCTCACCAAGTTGCCCAGGCGGGTCTTGAACCTGTGGGCTCAGGCAATCCACTCACCTCAGCCTCCCAAAGCGCGGGATTACAGGCAATTCTTCTCAAAACAAATCAATTTGCCATTGTATTGAACAAGGCATGCACTTAGTTAGCACCACCTTGCCCCTTAAAGGAGCTGAGACAGACAGTCTCCAAGTTCGTGAAGACCATGCTGATTGCGGGGGTTTTGCGTGTGTATTTCTGGTTTGGTTTTGTCTGCTTGCTCTGCCATGAGCTTTCAGCGTGGTTGGTAGCTGTTTGGTCTCTACATCTATCTCATCAAGGTAGCGACCATCTCTCTTACAGAAATAACCAGAAAACTACTTGTGGAAAATATAGAACCTCTAAATATACAGACTTAAGTTTTTTGATGACACAGAAAGAGAAATAGCACCTTAGAAATTCACCTTGTTTATTTCATGTTGATTTTTACTCTGAGGAATTGAAGGAATAATCATAATTCATCTGAAAAAAATATGAAAATCCTAACGTATTTATGGATATTGGCTCCTAGCTAATTTTTCTTTTACTTTGCTGTGCTTATTAAGAAATATGTTAAATTTCACTGTACCAACTTTATATAGCAAGTATCTTTTAGGATGAAGAGAGTCCAAAATGTAGAAGAAGTAGGTTTTTTTCTTCAGGAAGCTTAAGAGTAAAGAATTCACAGAAGCAACTGCTTGTATTGTATTTCTACCAATGCTTTGCTCAAGCTTCTCTAGTACTTTACCTGGACTCCATGTGTCCTCAAGGATCTGCTCACTGCCAATGAGCCATTTTCTGCTATAATTTTTGAATCATTGGCGATATTAGTAGGATTCTACTTGAGAACAGAGGGCTACCTCCTGTAACCAAGAACTGCCACCAACTTACAAACACATCTGTGTCAGAGTTTTTGATCAAGCTGATGCCTAGTGACCATTTTCTTTGAATGTGTTGATAAACTTGCCTGGTTGCTGTGCATTTCCTAATGTCCAAGTGACAGCAGTAGCCCAGAGTCTGTCAAATACTCAGATTGAATTATTTTACTCCTTATACTTACAAAACTTCTCTTGCAAGTGATAGTTCACGGGTGCAAGATGCATCATAACTTGACTTCAGTGTTTAACTATGGTTTTAATATTACTAATTTGATACCACAAAAATGACAGTGTGGCAGAACAATGCTTTTAAAATGTTATGGGCTAATAAGACAGTCACAATCAATCACACTCCTACTAATGATAGATTGTACAGAATGTTGGATGCTGATGTCTCATGGTGCATTGTATATATGATGTTGCACAGTTATTAAAATAAAAAGAACTAACTTTCACTAGCTATTTTAGATTCAGGAGCTACAAGTCGTGTTTGTCATGTGGGCATACTGCATCCTGATGGGGACTAGGTTTGGTCACCTGCTGTCCTTACAGCACTTTACCTGAGTTAGCGTGTCCGATCTTGTAGTAGGCAGAATCATAACCATCAAAGAGCTCCACATCCTAATCCCCAGAATGTGTGGAATGCTGTGTATATGCCAAAGGGGACTTTGCAGATTCAGTTTAGGTTATGGGCCTTAAACAGGGAAATTACTTTGTATCACCTGGATGCGTCCAGTCTTGTTACAGGAGACCTTAGAAGCAAAGAACCTTCTCTGGCTGAGATCAGAGAGGTGTAGTACAAGTGAGAAAAATGGAAAACGAGAGGTTCTCCCACTGCCGTTACTGGAAAGAAGAACACGGAAGGCTTGGGGAGTGAAGACTGACTGGCCTGCTGGACAGTCCTCAGGAAGTAGAGTCTCAGTCCTCACACTGCAAAGACAGACTCAGCCAACAACCAAAGGAGGCGTGGAGCAGACTCCTCCCCAGAGCCTGTGGGAAGAAACAGGCTTGCTGACATCTTTATGTTGGCCTTGTGAGACTAAGCAGATGACTCAGTGGTCCAAGTTCTCTCCAGAATTCTGACCTAGAAAACTCTGAGATATAGTGAAGGGTGTTGTTTTAAGAACCTAAATTTGTGACAATTTTGTTTCAGCAGCAATGGAAGATGAATACAAATTTTTATAGCAGCTTGTGAATTGGTACCATTATTATCCCATCTTATAGATAAGGAAACTGAGGCACAGAGAAGTCAGGTAACACACCCCAACATACCCAGTGGTAGAGCTGAAATTTTGGCAGGAGAAAAGAGTCACCATTTGGCACATCAATTGTGTTAAGGGTATGTCACAGTCAAAAAAAACCTCTCCAGAGCAGTCAGAGATTTTGTTATTGAAAGAAGACGTTACATGTGAGCTGTGTCTTTGCACATGACCTGTGACGGCTCATTCACGACAGTTTCTGTTATGGCATTGAGCACTTCTGATGTAATTGAAAGCATCACAACTAAAGATAAGGATTGAAATAATAGTCCATACTGTCCAAAACCAGAAATCAAGTTGATACAGAAAATATACAACATTCAAATACCATAACTGATTGTTTTTCATAAGAATTATTATAAGTTTGCATGTAGTTGTCTACAGCATGGGGTTCAGTGTGAATTGTTATAAAGTAAGTGCTGAAATCTGGTTACCCTTCCTGGAAATCAATACAAAATAAGTTAAGATAGTTTCTCTACCTTAAAGATGGCTTCTGAGAACATGTGCAAATATGAATACTACAAAAATAGATCTGTCCATAATGGAAAACCTTAGCAAAGCTTCTTTGCAAAGCATCTTTGCAAAATTCAAAAGTCCATCAGAGACCACAGAAATCATGGCCATTAAAATGCTACAAAATTATATTTAATGAATTTAGTAATACATTAATATTAATAACATTAAACATTATAAATGATATAAATATGAATAATACATATAAGTGTATGAAATCATTCATAAATTAAATTAATGAAAACACAAGGGAAGAATTATTTTCTTACAAAAATATTTTCCATTTAAAAAGTAGAGGCATCTCAAATAACACTAGTTAGATTTAGTTCATGGGGCACAAACAGACTTTGAAAAGTTCTTTTGTCTTTTTATTTGTCAGCCTGTCACTAAAGTTGCATTTTAAAATGTAATTTTTAATTTCTCACAATGCTACATGTTCGATATAACTAGAATAAGAAAGACTGTGCATGTTACCTCTCAAGAATAGACAAGACTTGTTGTGAAGAAGAAGGTGGCTGAGTCAAATAGTATCATTGCACTATACACAGAGCAGCTTTAGAAGTCAGAACTGTTAGAATATTATTAACATTAGATAAAAATTTTATAATCATCCATCTGCTACATCTCATCTGCTCAATTCTTGCATATTTTCTATATCTTGTAAATCAAAGGACAGTGATTATTAGCAGCTTTATTGCATTCTGAAACATTTTGGTTAATTTATGGAAGAGTTCCTAAACATTTAAAAATTTACTTGATAAAACAGAAGTATTTTTCAGAAATACCTACAATGCATTTCAACTATGTTAACAAGTGTTCAACTGACTTTAAGTTTTTAACATTTAGCTAATGCAATAGAAGTATTTTTCTACTGATTAATTTATGAAAGAGTTCCTGAACATTTAAAAATTTACTTGATAAAAGAGAAGTATTTTTTAGTAATACCTACAATGCATTTCAACTATGTTAGCAAGTGTTCAACTAACTTTAAGTTATTAATATTTATAGAATATTTAGATGATGAAATAGAAGTATTTTTCAATAATTTTTGCAACATATTTAAATTATGTTAACAAATGTTGAGTTAACTTTAAATTGTTGATTTTGAGAGAGTATTTGAGGTATTTAAGATAAGGAGAACAAAGAGAGCCTTATTTACCTCAAAATATCTGTAAGTTCAGTTTTGTTGCCCAATTAAAATAGCATGAAGGCTTATAAATGATATTGCTACTAATTTCTACACATGGCCTAATGTTGAAATCAGGTAGGTCAAAGGCAAAACATATTACAACTCACATTGCTAAAATTATTCTCAAAATATGGAGGGCAAAGACTTAAAGTGACACTCATAGGTTATGTTTCCTACACCCTTCCCAGGCCTCCAAAAATACCTGAATAGCCATGCACATTGTCAACTAGTGGTCTCTGGAAGATACAGTCCTTGGCTGTAGAACTTAACTTTTTGTCACTTTGGTCTAGAATTGATGACTGTTTCTGTATGTGCTGAAAGTAAGAATGAGCTGTCTTCTGACCAAGTATTCAGGTAGTGCAGTGTAGACTTATCTAGAAAGCTATGAGGAGCATGGACTTGGCAAATTCCATTGTAAAAAACCAGCTGGCTCACAGAGATATTAGTCCAGTTGTTGCAAATAGAATTATATGGTTCCTAATGTTTTTTTTTTCTTTAAAAACCTTCTCTTCTAGGCCTTCTAAACTCTTTTAAGTTCAATAGGATACCTCTTAATGCTATGTTGCTTTTCTGTAAAGACCTTGACTTCTGTTAGACCTTGACTTCTCTCTGTCCTAGGCCTTTCACTCTCAGGTCTTCAAGAAAAGATAAGGTGATAACATCAGACTCTTTTTTGGGGGAAGTAAACAAGGTATTAATTATGTGTCACAACAAGTGTTTGTATCAAACTTCCTGCTTTACAAGTGGTTAGTTGATGAAAGCAGTGATAAAGCAGGCTGTAGGCATCTCCCTCATATGTCTTTGAAAAATCTAAGGTTCTCATTGTCTGGAAGGACATTGTCTAGTCATCCAGATGGCTGACTATTCAAATAGAATTTAGACTTGTTTATGCTTGTTTTCTGTAACAAATCCTACATGTCTTGCATAATTCTCTGCAATAAACTGTCAGTGTAGTAAGACAAAATTCTGAATAAAATATTTTATAAACAAAGTTCTGGAGGCACAAGTTAAACATGTGATTATAAAGAAAGGAAAGTCTTATTGAAATTAAGTCATTCAAATATGTTGGAATTTTATGATTTTTGCCACATGATTATCATTTTAAAGTACTCAAACTTTATCTTAGAAATAAAAATGTGTGTTGTAATTAGTAATACATTTTGATTTCTGTAAAATTCATGCCTGAAATAAGCTGTTCAGTTAACACCTTTATGTTTCACTTGAGTCATCCAAATTATGTTAGTGAAAAATTAAATTACTCTAAAATGCAAATTTATTCAAGCAAGTAATGAGTGCATTTTGCTGTCTTTCATATTAAATGATGATCTGTCGAATGATGAATATAATGTTTTTCTTTTGAGAAATTACCATTTTTAAATACAATAACAATTTTTGAATGTTTTTGCATGGCTTTAAATGTCACAAATTCTCCTTCCGTGTTTAAAGTGACAGCCATCTTAAGGTTTACCTTAATCTGTAAATGCTAAATAACTTTTTAGGAACCTGCTAAATAAGTCCCCTTGTTCCACAACTGTGTAAATTGTGTTCACGAGTGAGATGAGCTCATTGTCAAAATACGTAACAGTACTGAATCAGTTATTCTTTTAAAACATATATTAATAACAACTGGAATTCTTGATCTTTCCAAAGAAAAAAAGAATGAACTACTTGGAAGTAAATAGCAGCAATTTATACCTTTCTTTTTGCCATTTACGAATTTTCACTGGCTTTAGTTAATCTTAGGATGAATTAACAACTATCAAAATTCCAGTATCTCATCAGTTAGACTTTTCATTTTCACTCATTGTTTGTAGTGTCCTCAGTCTAGACTGTGACCTCCACAGGATTCAGAAACATTGGGTGAACCATGGACTAGAACCATGTCAGCCCATGTGGACCAAGAACCAAGAGAACTCCAGGAGGGAAAGTCATTCTGAGGTCAGGAGTCAGACACGAAGAGGTCAGCAACACCTTGGTCCCCAAAGGGAAGGCAGGTCTGCCTCCAGTGTGGTGCCCAGGGCTTAACTCCTGCCCTTGGTGGCATAAGGATGGTGAAAATGGGTGCACCCATGACTCAGAATAGGGGAGAACCCTCTCCTTGACTGAACATCGAAGCATGTTGGCAATAGCAGGGCTTCTGGGCCATCTGGGGTTCAGGGGAGGTTGTAGAGAGTGAGTCAGTAGAGAGTGATCCTGCAGACTCCATAGGGCCTTGGGCCACCACTGTGACACCTGAGGAGGCTGTGCCTGTGGGTGAACACAAACCCCATGGGCACTTCCTCTTGGAGAGGTGTGCTCAGCACCATGACCCAGAGCTGGAGAGGAGGAGACAGGGCCAATTGGCAACTGACCCCGTGACTTAGGACTTGCGGGCATTCAGCAAGACACTCCCTGTACTAGTGAGGAGGAAATGCCAGGGCTGCATCTGTTGGTAGCAGGTGGGGTAGGTTTTATTTATCAGCACTCTCGATGCCACCTTATGGTAGATTTTCAATAACTGCAGATTGAATGAATGATGCAAAGGCAACCTGAAAATGCCTGAAGAAAGACTCGGCAACACTGAAGGCCAACTGCAGCCCGTATTTGATATACGTCTCCAGGGGCTTTCCTAATCTGTCTTTGGGACTGGAGCATTTGAGGGACAGAATTAAAAAGATGCATTTTTGAATAATCTGATGGTGAAACAAAACTGTCCCATCACGTAGAATTTAAACATTAGTTTTGCTGTAGAAAAATCAAAGGGTATTAAAAACATTGTCGAAAGCTTCCTGTTTACCCATTTTATACCTAGATGAAGTTTAGAAACCAGGAATGTACTTAATCAGGGTAATTTCTTGATTATCAAGTTTTGAATATCAAGATTTCACTTTATAATTCCTTGGCTCTGAGATAAAGTTTAATGAATTCTAATGTTTTAAAATATCTTAAAAAGATGAATGTAATGTCAATAACGAAGAAAAATGATCCATTATCAAAAAATATAAACACTACATGTCTTTACAGCTGCCATACCAGCTTGCTTCAGCCCTGCAGAAATAATCCCCGATGAAATAAATTAATTGATGTGCATTTTGTTTAAAGCCTAATTATTTTTATATGTTCAGGAAAGCTTACATTGAAGGAATAGATACTTGATTATGTCACCCTCTTGCTTAAGGTCCCTTGACGGCTTCCTACCACCACCTGCTGCAAGTGAAGCTGGACAGTGTCTCCTGGGACTCCAGCTGAACTTAAGGGGGTTCTGAGATTGAATTGGCCTTTTTGAATTGTCCTGAGCTGGCAGGCAAATTCACAGCCTCATTCACCCATGCTCATCACTCACTGAACGTGGACCATCACAGGAAGGAGGAGGCATGACCTTGGACATGACATTTCTCCCCTGCAGAGGCACCTCACAGGCAGTCACAGTGAATGCTGAAGGCTGGTGACTTTCTGCTGGGGGCACTCCCAAGGCTAGGGGATCACCACTGATCCCTGGAGGAGGATCTAGATGTTACAAGGTGGCATCTGCATGCCATGCAACAGGACAAAGTCTTCCTTCCTTGATCCATCCACGGCCCCATGCAGATACAACCTGCCTTTCCAGAGATGGTCTCTGCTATTACCCTGGCTACCCTGGTCCCAGCCATCTCCTCTGTTCTCCATACCGCCATGCTGTTGAAGACAATAGCCCAGGCACACCCCCTTCTCATCCCCCCAGGAAGCCCCCTTTTTGATGCAACCCATATTCTCTGTTAGTCAGAAGTGACGTTTTTTCTGTTTACACCATTAGCATTATCTCACATTATTATGACCTATTGCCTGATGAATGCCTCAAGAAAGACAGTGTGTTTCATTCACTTGTATACCAAATACTTAACACAGAGCTAGACAAAGAACAAGGGTCTTGTTGACACTGAGTGACCAAATGAATAATGAATGAGTAATAATTTACAAAACCAACGAGAAGGCAAATGCCATTCATTCCTTCCAAGGAAATGAATCATCTTACTAAACACACTCAATATATTAAATGCAGAAATACCAGATGGAGCTCCCAGTCCCTGAGTGTGTCAGAGAGTGTTTGGGTCTGTGGAAATTCAGATAAGTGAGAGACAGAGTCCCTGTCTCCAAAGCCCCATGATCTATTTGAAGAGACAGGAAATAAAAATAAACAGTGCAATCCAAAGCGGCATTTCATACAAGAACGCATGAGAAATCACGGCAGTCCACCTGTTGGAGCTGGAGTGTGTTACAGAAGAGCATTTCAGAGTTTTGGTGGAGAATTTGGGCTCTATCTTCCCTTAGACATATGAATCAGTTTCCCTGGGTGAGAAATATCATCCTCTTCATCAGACTGAAACTGCCATTTAATGCTAGTAGTGATACGTAATCTAAAGGATTTATGGTGACATTTTATTTGCACGCTAGGGTTAGTAGCTGATTAATATGTCCACATACCACAAATACTTTGATGGGCACCAGCTCCTGGCCAGACACGGGGTGTGGTTTTGAGCTGCAGGACAAGCTAGTCTCCTGGTAGGACCACCTCTTGGGAGCAGCAGACATGGGTGCCAGCAGAGGGAGCTGAGTGTCGCAGTCCCCATGCTCCGTGGGAACGCTTGGTGCTCCTGGCCTTCCCCTTGGTGCACGGGCAGGCTAAGGCTCTCAGGGAGCTTGAGGTGAATGTGCCCCCCGGTCCACTTGCCTGTGGCCGGCAGGTTGAGGATGGAGGAAAAGTGGCCATGGCGGGGACAGGAAGGTGGGTCCCATCAGACTTGTCGAGACTGTCTCCATCCTGGGAACCAGGAGACTTGGGGGCAATGACGTGCTGGGACTCATATTTGGGAAAGACCCCTGAGGGGTGGGGCATAAGGGTCAAGGTGACAGCAGGGACACGGGGGCCTGCACTGCTGGGAAGGTGGACTGTAGACGCCTCAGGTGCTGGCAGTGGAGGTGGAGGGGTGTCTGCAGGATGAAGGGGTTCAGGAGTGACACCCACGGGATGGGGGAGGGATGGAACTTCCTGGTTCCAGTGGTCGCCTGCATGGTACCCCATCACCCCCCAGCCAGGCCTGTGGGAGGGGCACCGCCCACTGGGCAGGAAGAGGTCCTGGCCAGGCGCTGCATAGGGTGGGGGAAGGCAGCGTCCCACAAATCAGGTGAAGCAGCAAGCCCCTTGGGAGTCTCTGCCTAGCAGGGAGGTGAGATTGACTGGTATACACGCACACACATGCACATACTATATACACACACACACGAAGACACACACAGATACACAAGCAAGCACACATGTACATACATGCACATACCTAAACACACACATGAAAATAAGGACACACACTCACACATGCACACTCATGTACACACAGCAAACACACACGTACACTCATGCACACAAGCGCACACACATGTAGACACGCACACAAACAAGCACACTCATACATTCACACATGCACACATACAAGCAGCCCCTTGCGTCTGGAGCTGATCTGGCACTCCCAGGCCGACCTCGATATTATTATGGCTTGTCCTGTGCTCAGAGCCAGGTTTTTCTATTCTCCTCTGGGACATAAACAACATCTAACCCCAGACAGGGCCACACGGGCCAGTGATAAAACAGTGAGGCCATGTCCCACTCTTGCTTAAGCACAGGCAAAACCATGGTTGTCTTGCCGCCACAAACACGCAGACAAAAACTGACCTCCTCTTCTAGAGCATCCTCTCTGTCCCAGTTCTGCCTCCCAGGCCTCTCCCACATCACCCAGCCCCAGCCGAAAACCCCATCAGATTGTCTTCTGGGCGCCCTCCTGTGACACCCATGCTCCCCACGTCTGAGTGCTGCCTCATTGCAAGAGTGGTGGGCCCAACTGTCCAATGTGCTCCTGGTGGCTTAGGCTGAAAGCACTGGTGCTACGCTGAGAGTTTATGAATTGGCAACCGCCTCCTGGATACGTGGTGCCTGCATCTTAGGACCGTGAGCCAGTCGCTGGGACTCCAGTATACGCTTGTTACTTGAGCAGACAGAGACTAAGAGGAGCCAAGAAAGCACCACTGCAGTTATTCTCCTTAGGAACCTTTCTGGCCAGTCTCTTGGTCTCAAATTCTGGTCTAATCCAGCACTGAAAAATAAAACAGGGAGACAATTAAAACACAAACAAAAGAACAAATCACAGAGGATTTATGAGTAACACGGCTTCAGTCACGACACTTTTTTTTTTTAACTTTGATTTTGCTCAGGGAACTTTTAGCATTACTCATCTTTAATTACCTTAATTTCATGCTTAACCCAGCCATAGAAGAGATGTTTGTAATTTCAGATGAGAGAAAATGAAATTCCCCTCAGCAAAGACAGTTTAAAATTCAAAAGGAAGAACAATGTGCCACATTAAAAAAATACCAACCTTTTACATGTCAAGGGAATTTTTTTTTTTAAGTTGGAATCTCACTCTGTCACCCAGACTGGAGTGCAGTGGCTGCTCCTGGCCACCGCAGCCTCGACCTGCTGGGCTTCGGCGATCCTTCCGCCTCAGCCTTCCAAGGAGCTAGAACTACAGGTGCGCGCTACCATGCCCGGCTAATTTTTTGATTTATTGCAGAGATGAGGTCTCACCAAGTTGCCCAGGTGGGTCTCAAACCCGAGGGCTCAGGCAATCCACTCACCTCAGCCTCCCAAGGCCCGGGATTACAGGCTGAGCCACTGAGCCCAGCTGGGAATTTTTTACTAATACAGTATTAAAGAATTCAGATTTTGTTTTGAAAGCACAATGAAGCAAAACAAAATACAGCAGAGAGAGTTAGAGATAGAGACAGAGAAAGAAGGAGAAACAGAGAGAGAGAGAGAGAGAACTATAGAGAGAAAGAAGAGACACACACAGAGAGACAGAGAGACAGAGCTAGAGAAAGAGAGAGATAGAGAAAGGGAAAGAGAGAGAGAGAGAAAACTAGAGAGAGAGAAGGAGAAACACACAGAGAGACAGAAAAAGATAGAGCTAGATAGAAAGAATTAGAAAGCTAGAGATAGAGAGAAAGGGAGAAAGAGATAAAAGATAGAGATGGGAAGAGAAAGAGAGTGAAACCAAAATCTACTTGTTTTTGGGAAATGAGGTATTCTGGAGATTTTAATATTTTTCTTTCATTTATTATATTTCCCCCCCAAAAAGGAATTTTAATTAAAAAGAAAACCAAGGTAATTCAAACCGATTAATGAAACTGAGTGGAGGAGAGAGTACAGTAACTACGAAAGACTCGATAAAAGTGACCTGAAGATAAAGGAAGGGATTTGAACTTACATGTATGGTTGTTAACATTGACCCTGTTGACCAGTCCCTTCATTTTCCTTTCCTGTAATTTATCTGATGCCAAGTAAACCAATGGCTCAAAGACCAAGACATCACCTCCTGAAGCCTTTGGTACATTTCAGTTTCCCAAAGTAGTTTTCTGAGTTTGAGAAAGGAAGTAATGAGAAAGTGGAAACAGGAAAAAAGTTACCAACTCTTGTGCATTATGGATGATGATATTTAGCAGTTTCTATGTGAGGCAAAGACTGAGATCGTATTTTGCATTTTTAATACACTTCCGACATTTGTTGAAAGAAGGTAGTATAAACAGATACATCTCCCTAATGAGGATGCTACAACGGATGCTCCTGTTTACAGTGAAAAATCCCAAAGTGTTTGAAGAGCACAGAAAATAGCAGAAGGCAGAGCACTGTTGAAAGCCCAGGCTGAGTTTCTCTGTCATGACTGCAATGTGTATCTGATCAGGACCGTGATGTGGATGGACAGCATAAGGATGGAAAGGATGACTTGTCTTCACTTGCAGTCCAGGCAGGGCTGCAGGTCTCGTATTTCTGAACTAAAGAGCACGCTGGACACACAGCATGCATTCTGGAAGGCTCTCCTGCAGACAGTGCTGTCCTCATGGGACACGTCTGCATCTCCCTCTCGTGCTGCTCTGTGCTTGATGTGGGTGGTCTTTAACCAAAGTTTCTCTTTTAGCTGTACTATGACAATGAATTCTCAGATTCTCAAAACTTCTTTTTGCCTTCTTTAAATATTCATGTGGCATTCAACACTTTTTGGAAACCTGTGAGTCTCTACATCAAACCAAAAACAGGGCTGTGAGTTACAAAGTCTGGAGCCCACAGTTCAGGGGGAGCAATTCAGAAGACAAGTGTCTTCATAAATGGGAAGAGCACCAGGACACTGGTGCCTCTGTGACCCCTCACCCCGAGTTTTCTCCTCCAGGTAGGAAAGCCTCATCACACTGTTGCTGGTTGTTTTGGTTGTTTTCAGTTTGACACTAACATGAACGATGCCGACGTGGAAATTCTGATTTTAAATGCACACACATACATTTCTCATAGAGTATGTTATTAAGAGAGATGCTGCTGCCTTTCAGGGCTGTTAAATCTAAGGACAGAGATAGGAAATCTTTTCCAAAGAGGCCATACTAATGCCTCCCCCACCAGCACCTCATGGAAGCTCTCCTCTCTCTTTCCCTCCAAGGCCAGGGATGATCAGATATTTTTGGTTTCCCTTACTTGTTGAAAACAAAATTGTATCCCACTGTAATTTTATTTTGCTTCTCTTTGCTGAAAATAAGGTTAAGCACCTTTTAATTTGCTTTTATGAGCCACTCATGCTTCCTCTTCAATGAACAGTCCTCTGTCTCTGCTCTTGGCTTGTCTTTTTATCAAGCCAATATATCATGGAGGTCTTTTTATCATGGAGGTCTCGGAGTCCTTGCTCTGCTCTGGATCCTTGTCTTCGATGGTCAATTATTTTGCAAATAACTTCTTCCAGTTGGAGGCTTATATTTTTACTCTCTTTGTGGTGTCTGATGAAAATCAATTCCCAATATATAATTCCGACACATTTTCCATTTTTCCCTTTATGTGTTGTGTTTTTTTTAAGGTCTTAACGGAATCTTCTTGTGAATAAATGTCATGAAGACCTTCTCCCACAGTGTCTTTGAAAGGTTTTCCATGTTTAGGTCCCTCTGGAATTGAATTTGGTGGGTGATCTGAGAGAGCGCCGAATCCTAACCACTAGACAACCAGGGAATGACTGGTGGGTGGTCTGAATCATGGTCCTATTTCATATTTTTTTCCATCTGTAAAGTCAATTTACTGAACTGTTCATCTTACCCAACTGGTCTGCCATGGTGACTCTGGCAAATACAAGTTTCTTCATTCATGTAGGGCTATCTCTGACCCTCCTCCCTGTCCCATTGTTTCATTTATCATATTCCAGGATGAATCTGTCTAAATTATCAGGTCTTTATAAGTATTGCTGCCTCATGGCATACATTCCATCTTCTTGAGAGGCGGTTTTCTATCCCAATATTTTAAACTCCACATTTAGATGTCATGATTACTTTAAACAGGCAATTTTTGTTAAATTTTACTAGTTTTTTGTCTATCACTCTTTCTTGAATTTCAGACTTTGCTTCAGAGATCATTTTTCTTTTTTCTGAATATAGTTTTAGAAGTTTGTTTTGTAAAGTTTTTTATATTGAGAAACTTAGTTTTTGTTGGTGTTGCTAATGCTTGAAAGCTTTTCTGTTTTGTCCTTATTCCAAATAAAAACAATCCTTTTTCTGGATATGCAACTCTAGGATGACAGTTGCTTTCTCTCAAGACTTTGATAAGTTTTTTCATATTTTTCAGTTTGTATCATTATTGATATAATGTCAATTTAATTGTAATTCTTGAAGGTAAGTTGGGACAACTTAAAATTAATATTTACCTTGGGTGTTTTATAGCATGCTGTTACTATGAATTCCATCTCTAAATTTGTATGAAAAATGCCCATGGTTATATGGTTATAGGCATTGTCCATGGAGAGACAGTCTCTTTTTTTTTCTCTCGCTCTTCCCAACCCTTAACTTCCCTCTCTCTCTCCCTCCCTCCCACTCTCCCCTCCTCCTTCCATCTCTCTCTCCCTCCCTCCATCTGTCTATTTATCTACTTAGCAGCTGCACCTGGAATCACATCTGAGGGGAGTGTGTATCTCTGCTGATGTCCATGGAGATCTCAAGCTTGTCGATGGTTTTGGTCTCCAACTAGACCACAGGTTGGGCTCCTGTCGCCTGTGTACACGGACCTTCAGTACCTGGACCCTTGACCACAAGGAATTTTCGGATATTGCCGTACATGCCTGCTGCAGTACTTGTTTATTTTTCTGAATTCATGATGTCTTGCAGTTTCTGGTCCCTGATGACTTCCTCAACTTTACCTAAACCTCAGCCACAATTTGAAAAAGATGTGGTTTACATTTTACCAAACATTCCAAGTATTTTATATGGGGAATATTTCTTCAGACACCAAGGCAAATGCGTGTGAGAAACAGAAAAGTCAGATATTGTCCTTCAAACTCTCCTCTATTAAAGGACTGGTGAGCTTCTTTGTCCCAGTTACAGACTGTGGGCATCTTGCTTCCACTGGATCCCAATTCAACACTGACTCAATATCTCAGTGGTTGGTGGTGCTGAGTGTCATGCTTGTCTTCATTGTCTGCCATTCACTCACTTCCTTCTGCATTCCTTTACTTTTTTTCCTTTTGGGTTTTCTTCTTCTGTTGACTTTGAACGGCATTTTTGAAATCATCAAATGAAGATTAAGCTTCTGCTCTGATGCTGGCTTGGCTCAGTATAAGAGAGATGTGTCAACAAAAAGGAAACACAGTGTATGTCTTGCTGACATCTACTTGGGAATGAATAAAGTACAAGTATTTGTAGTACGATGGGAAATGAACCTATAATTGTTATGTGGCTAAAATAAAAGTTTTCAGAGATGAACATGCTTCCTTAACTAAGTATGGAATTCTCTCATCTAGGGCAGTGGTTCCCAAAGTTTTTTAAATAGGGGATTGGTTTCATGGAAGATAATTTTTCCATGGCAGGTGAGAGGGCAGGGGTTGAAAAATGCAGTTAAACCTCACTGCCAATGTCAATCTATCTCTTATAAGGAGTATGCAACCTAGATCCCTCACATGGGCAGTTCACAACAGGGTTCATGCTCCTATGAGAATCTAACGCCTCCACTGATCTGACAGAAGGTGGACCTCGCTGGCTGCTTATCTTCCGCTGTACAGTCTGGTTCCTAAAAGGCCATGGACCGGTACTGGTCTGGGGTGGAGGGATTGGGGAGGATTTAGGGGACTAGCAGGAGGGAGAGAAGGTTGTCTCTTTTGTGGGAACCAACACTGATCTTCTATTTATTGGACACATATGGAGACTCTTTCTCAATTCTCAAGTGTTGAAAGATTTTAGAAAGTTGAACCAGGCCTTGATTTCTTTTGCCAGTTTTGACATTTTTAGATTTGACACAATCTTCAATTTGCTGGCATTACTAAAGCAGGCATTACTAAAGCTCCAGGGCTCTGATAATGCCAAATATCCCACACTTTATAATACAAGATTCAGTACAAAACAGTTAAGTATAAGAATATCTGTCTTCCATCTAAAACAAAATCTTCTGAGTTGTTTAAACATTAAACAAAATTAGATGACCCAGGAGAGGAATTTGTTTTGAAGAGTGATCATCCAATTCTGCTGTAGAGATAGACTGAATAGAATACAAATAATAGACTGCTCGAGTGGCCTATTATGTGGTCTATAAAGGAATGACTCATAAGGTTTCTAGACAAATCTATACTATGTGTAGAAATGAGAAAATGTCTGTACAATCACTCTTCTGAAAAGTAGGATGCTTAGAACCCAACCATCTAATATCTGATTCTGTACAAGTGCAGGCATGTTTAGCAAGCATTCACCTTTTGACCAATTAGTGTGGCTGCTAGGATCTGGAACTCTAGGTCAGAGATAGGCTGGATGGGTTGTGATCCAACAGAGAGAAAGAAGAAGGCACCACCCTTTGACTGAATTCACTTCCTGCCCCATGGGCCTGCCCCTCTTATTTTTAATTGTATGTGCAACATGTGGGTCCCTTTTTGTACATCGCTTCTGTGATGTCTATTTACCATACTATTAGCAAGAACAATGTCAACCTATTCATATCACTTCCATTTATGTATCTTTTTGTAATGACCCCACTTTTAGAGAATGTTCTACCACCCTTCCCTAAGCCCCAAATTCTGCCATGGCTTGGAACTGGCCAAGTGATGATGGGAAGAGCCCAGAAGACAGACGGAGTTTTCAAGGGTGGGGATCAGCCGGGAGAGTGACACAGAAGACAGGCAGGATGCTCACTTGCCCCTGAAGCTGTGGAAACACGGGCTACGGAAGCAGAATGTGATCTACAAAGCACAGGTTTCTAATGGTTTTATTTCTAACTTCTGGTACACAGCAGGTGCTCAACAAGTATTTATGGAAAGGATAAAAGGTTTTTAATAAGGACTGGGTGTGGTGGCTCATGCCTGTAATCCCAGCCCTTAGGGAG
>CAUYQG010163158.1:0-104482 GCA_963574415.1 Tarsius wallacei
TAACTTAAACTTTTTTAAGTTTAAAAAAATGAAAAAGTCGTGGTGGCATATGTCTGTAGTTCTAGCTACTTGGAAGGCTGAGGCGAAAGGATCACCTAAGCCCAGCAGGCCAAGGTTGTGGTGGCCGTGAGCATGCCACTGCACTCCAGCCTGGGTGACAAGAGTGAGACTCCAACTCAAAAAAAAAAAAAGAAAGAAAGAAAGAAAGAGTTTGATCAAAGAGGACTTAGGAGGGAGGGTGTAGATATGGAGCTCAATAAGATAAAAGAGAATGACTATAAAAAGTAAAAACTGCCAGCCCTGCCATTTCTTTCATGTTAATACACAGCTTTGCCTGTGGTGGGGGTTGTGGCCCACTCATAACCTTCAAAAACAGTCATGAGGGCCATTCTCAGGTACTCTGCTGCTTTTTCTGGGCACAACAGGGTGGGATGGACTTCCCGCCCACTTTTGAAGTTAGACATGGACATGACTTCATTCTCCAATGAAACAATAGTGGAAGTGATGTGTCAATTCAGGTGGAAGCCGAAAAGCCAGTGTGCAGTTCACTGTATCCGGCACCCCTTGTCACGATGATCATAGAAGCAAACGTTGAGGTGGACATCCCATGAGCTTTGGTCCCTGGGCGACTATGTGGAATTCCCTTCAAGCTGGGTTACAGGTGTATTATGAACAAGAAATAATCCTTTATTATATTAAATCAGGGGAGTTTGGGCGTGACTTGTTACCACAGAAAACTTAGGTTTTCTTTATTGATGTAGAAACTGGTTCCTGGAAGTGGGGTGCTGCTGTAACCAAATGACATAGTGGTTGATCTGTGGACAGCAACCAGACTCTCACTGAGGGCTCAATCACAAATAATCCACCAAAATTATTTGAATGACAATGTTCTTAATAATTCCAAGGATAGATGGGACCTCTCCGTACCATCCTAGTTGCATAGAGAAAGGGTAGCCTATTCCATACAATGGATGCCAAGGGCATTTGGGACTAAACATTTTTGTGAGAGAAAAGCCGTTTCCTGTGTGCCTATGTACAGTCTGCCTAGATTGTTTCTTGTAAGCTTGCAGCCCTCAAACTTCAGTGTGCATCAGAACCCTCTGGAGGGCTTGTGAAGACAAACTGCTGGGCCCCAGCCCCAGAATTTCCGATTCAGTGGGTTTGGAAAGAGGCTCACCAATTGGCGTTTTTGTTGTTGTTGTTGTTTGAGTCAGTGTCTCACTCTGTCACTCAGCCTGGAGGGCAATGGCATGGTCAGGATGATCACAGCTCATGGCAGCCTCGATCTCCTGGGCTCAGGCGGTCCTTCCGCCTCAGCGTCCCGAACAGCTGGGACCACAGCTGCTAATTAGCCCAGCTAATTTTATTTATCATAGAGACAAGGTCTCCCTATGTTGTCTCGGCTGTTTTCACACTCCTGGGTTCAAGCAATCCTCTTAACTCAGCCTCTGAAAGTGCTGGGATTACAGGCGTGAGCCACTGCACCTGGCCCCATGCTCATACCACCACGCCTAGCTAATTTTTTGATTTTTTTTTTTTTTTTTTGGTAGAGATAAGGTTTCTCTGTTACCCAGGCTGGTCAAAAACTGGTGTTTGTTTCTGACAAGTTCCCAGGTGATGCTTGCTGCTGGATCAGAGACTCCACTTTGAGAAACCCTGCTCTTAGAGAAGTGCAATGACACACAGACCTCCCATTACCTCACTACAGGCACCTGCTGGATCGAAATCGGAAAGGTCTGCATTCTTTCATCTTTATGGGGTTTTCTTTTTTTGCAGTTTTCAGGGCTTAAGTCTTATGCTTGGCCTGTGACCTGTGGGACTTTTGCTCCCCCATTAAAAAAAAGCAAATTTTGTAAAGATGTTATTGCCTAAGGCAAGTCTTTCTCCAGCTTGTATAATACAGCAAGTGCTTATAAATCCCGTTTTCGTCCAGAATTTGATCTTAGAATTTGGCCATTGATGGAACTGGACTTGAATCACAACAGTCTTGTAAGAAAAAACAAACTCAAACATTTTACTTAAAAAGAAGTCTTTCTTCACGCGGCTCCCATGAGTCCCTGTGCTGGCTCTTGCCCTGTGAATGCACATTTAGAAGCCGAGTCTCCCCTAAGCCCTGGTGCAGCTGGGGAAGAGCGCCCTGCATCGCGCTGCTGCCTCTGCTTCCACCCTAGGTTCCCCTTCTGCTGCCGGGTAGCAGTGCACAACGGTTACCTTTTACAGAGCAGAACAGTGGTCATTCTGGATGCTCACGCCGCGGTCTGAGCCATGAGACATCTGTGGGGGAAAGCCACAGGGCCCGTGGGACCAGCAACCAACTGGAGCATGCTCCTGCCTAAAGGCACATCGTGGATGTCTGCCCACAGGTCTGAGGTCAGAGACTAAGTTGAGATGAGTAAGAGGAGACAGAAGACATGAGTGTTTCACTGGGAAAGGAGGCGACCTGTTTATATCTTCTCCCATCTATAAATTAATCTCTGAGAGACAAGACTCACTTTCAGAAAGTACACTCACTGAGAGATTGATGGAAGGCCTTGGATGATCAAAGGAACACTAATGAAGTGCCCCACAGGCCTCATTCAATCATTGTCAGGATATATGGCCACAGGCATAACCAAACAGCTGGAAGCGTGGTGTCTGTCCTATAAACCCTGCTGTCGATTCTGGGCTGTGTAATTCTGGAAAAGGCAGAACACAGTACTCTGACTTACCTTTACGTGTCAGAGTTTAGGGGCTCCAGCTGAGGACAGTCATCCTACAGTTTCTAGAGCACAATGATCTTGGATTCGGGAATTTGTTTTGGCAGATTCTTATCCATGCTTCTAATCCATTTTAAAATTAGGAGGGCAAACGCTGCCAGCACCTACCAGTAAGTAAGATGATCTCTCAGTAGTCTGCACATAGTTACCTCTTCGTGGAAAGGAATTTTATCCAGATGCCAACATGAATTTCCTTTTTGTTTTTGCATTTGCAATCTGACTCTGTTAACCAGGCTTGAGTACAGTGGCATGATCACGGCTCACCGCAGCCTCTACCTCCTGGGCGTGGGCAATCCTTCCATCTCAGCCTCCAGAGTAAGTGGGACTACAGCTACTAATTAGCCCAGCTATTTGTTTATTTATTGATTGTAGAGACAAGGTCTTACTATGTTACCTAGGCTGCTCTTGAACCCCTGGGCTCAAGCAATCCTCTCACCTCGGCCTCCCAAAGTGCTGAGATTACAGGCGTGAGCCACTGCACTCAGCCTCAACATGAATATCAACCGTCACAAGCAACCCACCACCTGGATAGAGCGAGCATGATCCAAAGTCCATAGAAATACAGGGAACTGCCCTTCTTGGCTTTTCTTTCCCCCTTCTGTTCACTTGATGCCCAATAAAGAATGCTTTTCACTTTTGTTGTGCTCATTCTTTGGTTTCTACCAAGATGTTATATACGTATATATATTATGTATATTTATTACACACACACATATTATACAGATAAATATCTGTAGCACGGGAGACCAGTGAAAGATATTCAGCTTGGGACAATACAAGTGACGAGGTTCTCAGAAGGGACCGATTTCATTTGAAGGTGAAAGTTGCTTCTAGGCCAGGCTCGGTGGCTCAGCCTGTAAATCCCAGCACTTTGGGAGGCCGAGGTGAGTGGACTGCCTGAGCCCGTGGATTCGAGACCCACCTGCGCAACTTGGTGAGACCTCGTGTCTAAAATAAACCAAAAATTAGCCGGGCATGATGGCGCACGCCTGTAGTTCCAGCTACTTGGAAGGCTGAGGTGGAAGGATCTCCGGAGCCCAGCCAATCGAGGCTGCAGGCTGGGAGCATCCCACTGCCCTCCAGCCTGGGTGACAGTGAGACTCCAACTCAAAAAAAAAAAAAAGAAAAGAAAGTTGCTTCTAATATGTCTTCAAGGAGGGCATCATTCTCTGCTTTCTAAGTGGGCATGTCAATTATTTGTGACCACAATAATGCTACGTAACAAGCAGCCCTCCAAGCCCCACTGGTATACATCAATAAGTATGTATTGCTCACGTGTGTCAGTGCCCAGCAAAGTGGCTCTGCCAGCCTCACCCATCTCACAGCTGTCAGCTGACCCATCTCACTCACAGCTGTCAGCTGACCTAGGCTGCCTTTGTCAGGCAGTGATTCCACTCTGGGCCACGTGACTAATCATCCTGCTAGAGAGCCCAGCATGTCCTCACGGCCATCACAAAGTCCAAGAATACAAGTCAACAAGGATTCTTGAAGCTTGGGCTCAGAACAGGCACCCCGTCATTTCCATTCCATTGGCCCAAGCAAGTCACAAGGCCAGATTCCAGGAGACTGGGAAATAAATTCTTCAGTGAGAGGAACCACGAAGCCACATGCCAGAGTGTTGGGCTTTATGAGAGGGTAAAGGATTTGAAGCCATAAAATGCAATAAATCTATCACAGTGGGCTCCTCCCCTAATAACAGTGCTGGCTAGCATTGTGGAATTGCTCAAGAGGCACACGTCTGTTAACCTACTTAAATACCTGTGGGGAAAGGGTGGAGACAATAACTCAGATCCACCCTGGAGATGAACTGATGTTTGCAGCGCTTTTTCCATGATGAGGCCTGGTGTAAGTTCCCAGCCATTACCACCACCATGATGACTGCCACAGTGGAGCCCCTAACCACAGTTATCTGCCACCAAGTGTCCAGTGACTGCTGACGTAAGCAGAAGATGGACAGTAATGGCAGCTTGTTGGAAGTTTTGGGATGGTACCCCCAAAGAAACTAGAGAAGAAGAGGGCTATCATCAAAGAGTCTTGGGAGGTGGGTACAAGAGGTATTTTTGAGGAGGATGGGGGAGCACAACACAGGGAGAACCAGGTCTCCAGCCCATTCTCACCAAGGAGCCTGCGCCACAAAGCATGAGGGAAATTGGATCCCCACAGCCTTTGGCTTCCTACTGGCAACATCAAAGAGGGGACTGGCATGAGTCAGGTCAGAGTCCCCTTAAAGTTTTTAGCTGGTGGACACTATATTCACCACGAGCTGTGACTGCTTCCTGCGGCCACCAGGGAAGGGCTCCATGATCATTTCTCTTGTATGTGAGGTTGCTGCGAGGCAATCTTACCAAGTAAGGCTGGCTCCGTCTCTGGGCAGTTACTATAAAGCATTACACTCACCCTTTGATAGCTGACCCCAGCCTAACCTCTCACATAGGGGCTGGGCATTAGTTGTCCGTGCTGAGGACGTCTGTACTCTTCTGCTTGTTCAGGATAGATGCTGCTTATGGAATCTACCCCAAACACCGAGGCATGTATTCCCTGGTTCCACTGGACAGGTGGTACATACTGCAGTGGAGTCTCAAGGCAGTGGTCACACGTTTGAAGGACAGTTGTGCACCTCGGCCAAGCATGAGAAACCTTAGAGGAGAACAGGTCAAGCTAATAGGAAGAGCAAGGATAAGGATTCTGTAAACTAGCTAACATTTTCGGAAGCCCTGAGGATGGTGTGGCCCACAGGCCCGCGGTCTGGCCCTCCTGTGCTCACAGAGGAAGACTGAAATGCCTGGTGGCCTGTGGCTTCTCCCTGCAGACATTGAAGCTATCCTGGAGCTAACATAGGTGTCTCCCATCTGCTTCAGAGAGACAGCCCCGGGCAGGCAGGGACATCCCCATTGCAGCTGGCTTTGGACGCATGGAGGTTTTCTCATCTGTGCATGGGTTCCAGGGTCACCAGGGCTGGGCTCCGTTGCTCCTTCGAATCCCTTCTGGGGACACCATCTTCCCAACAACCAAAATGGCCAACAGAACCAGCCTCATTTGCTGAGGCTGGGAGAAGGGTACCTGGCAGAGTTGGGTTCAGAACCTGTCCAGTGAGTCGAACTCTGCAGGCTGTTCACGGCGAGTCTCAAGGCGGTGGTCACACGTCTTCAGGACAGTTGTGCAAAAAGGGAGAGGAGGAAGAGACTCAATATTGAACCCAAACACCAACAGCAAGCACAGAACACATTTAAGTGGATGTCCCTAGGAAAGAAGGAGGCAGGAAAAGCTTTTTAACTAAATAGATGTTCATGCGACTACATAACTCCAAGTGAGCACCATGGGCCCCTGTGAGGCACCTTCTTAAGGGGTGTGAGAGATTGGGCATGCTGAGGTCCCAGCCAGCACGGAGATTTCTCTACCTGCAACCACACCAGTTCCTGTTTCGCCTCCCAGCAGCCTGAGCTGTCGGCGCCCCCTAGCGGCCAATAGGGACAAAATCAATCATGAGCTGGTCTAATAACAATGTTTTTGTGTTCTTCTTTCTTTTTTTTTTTTTGAGTCGGAGTCTCACTCTGTCACCCAGGCTGGAGGGCAGTGGCACGCTCACAGCCACCGCAGCCTCAACCTGCGTGGCTCCGGCGATCCTTCCGCCTCAGCCTTCCAAGTAGCTGGAACTACAGGCACGCGCAACCACGCCCAGCTAATTTTTTGATTTACTGCAGAGACGAAGTCTTGTCAAGTTGCCCAGGCTGGTCTCCAACTCCTGGGCTCAGACAATCCTCTCGCCTTGGCCTCCCAAAGTGCTGGGATTACAGGCTTGAGCCACCCCACCCAACTAATAACAATGTTTTTTAAAAAAGACATAATGGGTTACAACATAACTATAAACATTTTTAAAAATTGAATAAATCTGAAATCTTGATTGTATCATATATAGTAGTGATCATTATCAGTTCATGAAACTTTACGTGTGTGTGTGTGTTCTGTGTCACTGGGTCACAAAGTAAGATGTATTTGTTATAATGAGCAAGGTATAAGTTTAAAATGTTTGAAGCCCGGGTGTGGTGGCTCATGCCTGTAATCCCAGCACTTTGGGAGGCTGAAGAGGAAAGATCGCTTGAGCCCAGGAGTTGGAGACCAGCCTGGGCAACATGGTGAGACCTTGACTCTACAAAACAAACAAAAAACTAGCCAGACTTGGTGGCTGTAGTCCCAGCTACTCAGGAGGCTGAGGCAGAAGGATCAATCTGAGCCCAGGAAGTAGAGGCTGTGGTAAGCTGTGATCACGCCACTGCACTCCAGCCTGAGCAACAGAGTAAGACCCCACTCAAAAAAAAAAAAGGTGGCAAAACCCAGGCCTAGAACGTGATGCAAGAAGACCCCCCATAGCTCTTCCTGGCAAAGAGTACTGGGAGGATACCACTTCAAGCGCTCATTCTGAGCCAGGACATGAGGGTGGGGAGAAGCACAAAAGCAGAAGATCCAGTCCCTGCCCATCGAGGGCCTAACAACAGAGTGACAAACAGGTCACATACAAGGGAAAAAAGGCACGTCATCATGCTGCTAGCATCAAGGCAGGTAGAGCCACAGGCAGGCATAAATGCTGTGGGGACGGACAGGGTCCGGGAAGTTGCTTTGGAGTTTGTCATGGAGCTGGCTCCCTGACATACTCTGGACCATGCTTAAATAAAGACATAGAAGTCTGATTCTGGGGATGTCTTTGCTTCCAAAAGCAGAATTACCTTGGCTCACACCTCTAATCCTAACGCTCTGGAGGCCAAGGTGAGAGGACTGCTTGAGGCCAGGAGTTCAAGACCAGCCTGGGCAATACAGCGAGACCTCATCTCTACAAAAATAAAAATAAATTAGTCGGGCATGGTGGTGCACGCCTGTAGTTCCAGCTGCTTGGGAGGCTGAGGGAGAAGGATTGCCTGAGCCCAGAAGATCAAGGCTGTGGTGAGCCATAATCATGCCACTGCCTTCCAGCCTGGATGACAGTGAGACCCTGACTCTAAATAAATAAATAAAAGCAGAATCTCAGTGTTCTGTGTGCCTCTGACTCCCATACTCCGCCCTACCATGGCCACCGTAAGCTAGGGTTTGGTCAGTACTCTGCAAAGCCCAGAAGCATCACCCAAGCACCAAAAACCCTGCCCTAGATACATTTAGGTCTTGTGACTTGTGACTAAGAAGACAGAAACTTCAAGAAAGAAAGACAAAAGAGAATCTACTGCTGCATTCTCCAAGTCTGTTATATCTGGAAATGCAAGTGACCCTCAGGAGGAGGAGATATAGAGGGAGACCTGCTGTCTCCTGTAAAACAAACAAGGACACTTAATTTCCAGGCACTGTGGAGAAAATATATGATTAGAAAGTCTGATCTCCAAGGGACTCCGTGTCCTTGTAGGGTGGCTGTCTGAGTTCTCCAGGTTGTGGTTTTAGCCAGCAAGTCTAAGGACTCCAGTTGACCGGTCAACAAGAAAGAACTTATTTACCCGTCGCAGTCCAACAGGCTGCAGGCCCGATAAGCCTCCCTCAAGGTGCCCTTCCAAAGCAGCCGGCTCGCTTGCTTCTTCTATTTCCTTTTGACTGGGGAAAGCCTCAGACTGCTAAAATGGCAGACAAGGTGCAAATGCACGGCTATAGTATGCGTCTAGCCATTTGAAATGGTCTCTCTAGTTGGGCACGGTGGCTCAAGTCTGTAATTCCAGGACTTTGAGAGGCCGAGACAAGGGGATTGCCTGAGCTGGTTCGAGACCAGCCTGGGCAACTTGGCGAGACCTCATCTCTACAATAAATAAAAAATAATCCAGGTGTGGTAGCACATGCCTGTAGTTCCAGCTACTTGAGTACGGTGGCCATGAGAGTGCCACTGCACTCCAGCCTGGGCGACAGAGTGAGACTCTGACTCAAAAAAATAATAATAATAATCTCTCCAACCTTACTCACACCCCAGTATTAATCCACATCTCCTGCATCTGTAGGAAGGTGACACAGGAGCCAGGGTCACACACAGCATGGGGTGGGGGTATGGGCACTGTCAAGGAGAGAGAACTGTTTTTCTTGCCACAGGTCTGAGACTATAGTTCCAGAACCATTCTGCTCAATAAAACACCTTCCAAACTCGGCTCTGTACATAACTCCTATAGTCGTCAGGGTCATCCAGAGGAACAGAAGCAACAGAGTATGTAGAGATATATAGAAAGTGATTTATTATGAGGGATTAGCTTATTCAAGTATTGAGGCCAAGAAGTCCTGAGCTGGAGGCCAGGAAAGCCCTGGTGTAGTTCCAGTCCAACCCCAAAGGCCTGAGAACCAGAGGTGCCAAAGTCTGAGAGCAGGAGAAGATGGAAAATGAAGCTCAAGCAGAGAGTGAACTCGTCCTTCCTATGCATGTTTGCTCTATTCATACCTACTAGAGATTGGATGACATGCACTCATGTTGGTGAGAGCAGTCCTCTTTACTCAATCTACCAAATCAGATGCAAAGCTCCTCCAGAAACACTCCCACAAATGAAAGAATGTTTCACCAGCTATCTGGGCATCCCTTAGCCCAGTCAAGTTGACACATAAAATTAACCATTACACTTATTTGCTCAGAAGTCTTCTCAGAGGCATATCCTTGAGTTCTAATGGAGCCTGGGAATCTGTTCAAAGCTGGAGCAAGGTAGAATCCATCAAGTAGGAAAACAGCAAAACCTGCAAGCCACAGCACCCTGCCAGCAATTTGCAGACCCCAGAGGGGTCACACAGGCAACCACCCAACAACACTATCCTAGTTACTTACAGTCAGGTCATGTGGCTTGTTGACCTGGAAGAGAGAAACGTCTAGAATGAAAACCCAAGAGAATCCACAGCTGCTTTCTCCAAGCCTGTTTTAGTTGGAAAAGCAAGTGGTGAGGAAATCACATGAGCTCATGCTTGGGAAAGTACTTTGTAAACAGGCACTGTGGAGGCATTAACTATTTCGCCAAGGGTGAGGTACTTTCTTCTTGAGGTCAGGTTGTTCATTCCTAGCTTCACTCGCTGGCATCCCTCCCCAGAGCACACAGGAACTCACACAACAAGTGTCTTCCAAGCTACCCACAAGCAGGGACAACAGTTGGGCTGATCAGTCACCAATTAAGCTGAGCCCAGGCAGGCTGCACTAACGGAGAGCAACGAAAAAGAAGTCAATGGGTGGTGAGAAAGTTTTTCTGGGGAATCTGGGGGCTGTCTTTGTGGGGCGTGGGGAGGAGAGGGGTCTTTGCAGGAATTAGGATCTGCCGTGAGGTAGCCCCAGGGCTTTCTTCCTGCCTGTGTTCCTCTCAGTGCTGGACTCGCTGGCCCCACCACCCCTCCATAAGCGCCGTGGAACGTCCAAGGCTTATTCCCATGAATGCCAGCAGGTCACCAAGTCCTCAGGTTCTTCCTTCTTACAGAGCCTGTGCTTCTCCCACCACTGCCACCATAGTTCAGAGCGCTGCCATCTGACTTGGATTGCCGCAAGGTTGTCTGAACTGGTCTCCCCACTGCTAGCATTGTCCTGCTTCAGTGGTCTTACTGTTCTCTGTTTAAAGCCCCTCAATGGCTCTGCTCAATTCCTCCTTGGTCTGGCAGGATAAAGCTTCCTCCAAAGTCTGGGTTCAGCCTCATCACACTCCTTCCATATCTCCAACTGAGTGAAAACAAAATATCACAGGAATTCTTGAACTCAAGCCCTTGGGTCACCCACTTTATTTTGCATAAATATTTCCCAGTGTGCTCAGTAAAGAGCTGAGAGTCTCCTTGGGTTCTCTCATTTTTGAACATCAAATGCTGGTCTCCTTTGCCAAGGAAATTCGCCTGAATGATTCAGAGGAGCATGGCCCCTATGAGGTTATAATGGATGGCCTTATCCACATCGGTGGCTATATTAGTAGGCGATCAGGATTGATCAGGAAGTTTACTCCCAATATGTCCATCCATTTGGAGAAAAGACAGTCAATTATGGAGATTAAATCCAGAGTAATACAGGTCTAAAGAGGCAAAGCATCAGCCTCCCTTGCAAGATTCTGAGTCATAGGGTGGGAAGGTATGTCTCATTAGGACTAGCATAGCACTTTCTTTCCTGTTCTGCGGCTAACAGCTTTAGTCTCGCATTCCTCATTAGACCAGACGCTTAACTCTTGCTCTGTTTCTTTTCACTAACGAAGCTTAAATGACCAGTAATCGTCTGGGCGCGGTGGCTCAGCCTGTAATACCAGCACTTTGGGAAGCTAAGGGGAGTGGATTGCCTGAGCCCAGGGGTTTGAGACCAGCTTGGGCAACTTGGTGAGACATCATCTCTACAATAAATCACATAAAAACTAGCTGGGTGTGGTGGCGTGCACCTGTAGTTCCAGTTACTTGGAATTCTGAGGCAGAAGGATCGCCTAAGCCCAGCAGGTCAAGGCTGTGGTGGCCGAGAGCATGCCACTGCACTCCAGCCTGGGAGACAAGAGTGAGACTTCAACTCGAACAAAACAAAACAAAAAAACCCCCCAGTAATCATGTCATCCAAAACACAATGCTTCAGACTTCATATGATCAGGGCAAGGATTCTTCATTTTTGAAAGTATGTTCCACTCAAATCATTCTACACATGCACACGCATGTTTGTTTCAGCTCTATTCACAATAGCAAAAACATGGAACCAAACATGCTGCTCATCGAAGCTGGACTGGATTAAAAAAAAGTGGTACATATACACAATGGAATATTATGCAGCCATAAAGAAGGTCAAACATATGGACTTTGCAGCAACTTGGCTGGATTTAGAGTCGCTCATACTCAGTGATCTATCACAGAAACAAAGAACAGAGTACCAAATGTTCTCACTCATAAGCAGAACTTGACCAATTATAACACTATAAGAAAGGGATTGTCAGTAGTGGGAAATTGCCAGGGAAGGGGGGGTGGGATTGAAAGTTGAGGAAAACTGCCAGGGGAGGGAGGGGCACACCTCACCAACAAGTGGAACTGCATAGTCAACATTTGTATACTTAACCCTGAATTGTACCTCACATCTTTAAAATAAAAATAAAAGTATGTTCCAGACCACTTTGGAAAAGGCAAATTATTTCCTCCTGCAGGCCACTGGAAGTACTCTACTTCATCTTCACGTACGGTGAGGGCCGTAAGAGGCTTCCTGGACCAGCTGACCTAGGTTTAATTCTTGCCCTAACTTCCCTCCTTTTGTGGGCAACATCAAGAAATGGGACTCTTTTTGCCTGTAGTTGTGGAAGCACAACATAATTTCGAGCCTCAATGCTAATATTCTAAAATGTTATATCTAAAGTAAAACACCATCAAAGTGGATTTATTTCCTTAAAAACGTTATACGTTTTCCTTCCCATCATTGGAAGAAACATATTTTCCTCTCCAGCAAAACTAAGAAAAAGGTAATTTACAGAGGTCTTATTTCTTTCAAAAACTAGGTGGGACTTAAATGAAATTTAACATTCAATGTTTCTAAATGAGGCCTTGCAAAAATTTATTATTACAATTCTTTTTAAAAACACAATTTTTTAAAAAAACACTCTTCTTTAAAAGAGCAGTTCTGATGGCAACTTTGTCTTTTCCAGTGTGGATACATGCCACTGCAAGCTTTTTTCCTTTCCTCTTTTGTTTTTCATTTAATTCTCTCCTTTAGGCCTGGCAGTAAAGTATGAAACAACTTCAGTTTGGGTATACGTGTAATGGTTGCACATATCTTTTTCTTAATGTAAAAGACTGAAGGATTTATAGTAGCACATAGCCTTTTCTTAATTTACAAGAATGCAGGAAGCAGGAAGTGAAACCACACCCCGTAGATCTGGACCCCAGAGCTGTCTGCCCTGTGGCACTCTGCCACCTTGTGTCTACATTTGAATACTGCACCATCCTGGGTATCCTGCATCTGAGAGGGATGCAGTCCTCCCTTCCTTCTACCATGTGGCCACCACCATCGCCATTCGACCAACCCCAATGCTCTGCAATGGAGAACAAGTGCCACCATGCTGCAGGGAGAAAGCAGGAGCTCCAGAACCAGACAGACCTAAAACTTAGACTTAGCTTCCCCCTACCAGCTGAAACTTTGGATGACAAAAATGCTTGCCTCTGGACTCTTGCCCACTGCACTTCTAGAAAACCAAATGGGTGTGATGTTGTAAAGATTAAATGAAGTATCACAAGTAGACTGGGCACAGTGGCTCTTGCCTGTAATCTCAACACTTTGGGAGGCTGAGGCTGGAGAATCGCTTAGGGCCAGGAATTTGAGGCCAGCCTGGGCAACATAACAAGACCCCACCTCTAAAACAACAAAAAATTAGCCAAGTGTGGTGGCTCATGCCTGTAGTCCCAGCTACTTGATTGAGCCCAGGAGTTTGAGATGGCAATGATCTATGATCATACCATTGCACTCCAGCTCGGGTAACAGAGTGAGAACTTGCCTCTTAAAAAAAAAAAAAAAAGAGGCCAGGCTCAGTGGCGCAGCCTGTAATCCCAGCACTTTGGAAGGCCGAGGGGAGTGAATTGCCTGAGCCCGCATGTTCGAGACCAGCCTGGGCAAGTTGGCGAGACCTCATCTCTACAATAAATCAAAAACATTAGCCGGATGTGGTAGCGCGCACCTATAGTTCCAGCTACTTGGAAGGCTGAGGCGGAAGGATCGCCGGCGCCCAGCAGGTCGATGCTGGCGTGGCCGTGAGTGTGCCATTGCACTCCAGCCTGGGTGACGAGTGAGACTCCAAAAATGAATGAATGAATGAATGAATGAACCACATCCCCTAGCATCCTAGCGTCACCTCTCTCAACTGCAGGGTAAGCTGTAACTTCCCAGTGCACTCCAGCAACATCAGCACTGTGGGCACGGGGCCACCAAACACACAGTCACAGTCATTCATCCCACAATATCTTCCACTACCTGCTAGGCACTGGGTAAGGAAGGCATGGAGCCATGGTGGTGAACAGAGAGACACATCCCTTCCCTCATGAAGGTTATGTTCTAGCGGTGAGGCAGACATTAAACACCTGAGCTCATTTCAGAGAGTGGTAAGTACTGAGAAGCTGAGGACACAGGTGGCATGATAGACAGTGACCTCTGGGTGGGTACTGTAAGTTGTTCGGTCAAGCAGCAGAGTCTCTTTAAGGGGACAATATCTGAGTGGAATTACAAGGGAAGCCTTTGCTAGGCTGAAGCAGGGCCTCAAGAGACACACAACTGTCCTGCCTAGACCTTGTGGGCGGGCAGATCCTGCCAAGTCAATGGACTTCTGCTGTTGGTAATCAGCGTCCTGACACACCTTACGATCAGCACTGCTAAAGCAATGCCAGTTAATAGGACAAGTGTCAATTATACAGAAAGACTTATTCATAAAGACATCCTCTTTGTAAGTCGTAGAAGAAATGTCTGCAAATAGTTGGATGTAATTTTAACTGTTCAGTATTGGGATACCATGCACTTCATCCAAGCAGGAGAGGTATGTTCCTTTGGAAAGAGCTTCTACCTCAATTTACAACTCCGAAAGGGAGCCAGGAAGGAAGTTATTGTATTTAAACCATAGGCCAGTTTGGTCATTCTTCTGTCACGGTGACAATGAGCCCAGGCTGCATCTGAGTTAAGGCTCCCTGAAGCCTGGAGAGTCTTTGGATTCTGGGCACTGACTGGGGTGAACTTCACAGATCCTGTGGGGACCGTCTGTCCTGTGTCAGGGTAGGGCTGGGCGACCAGCCTCCACAGCTTTCATTTTCTACCCCCCATCTGCTGTAAAGGGCCGCCTTATATGTAGGGTCATCAGGCACCCACAGGAGCATATCAAATTAATGACAGATACAGAGGTTAGCCCTCTCGACATCCAGTCCAGTCGCTTTTTAGCTTACTTCTGAACTCAAGATTCTGGAAAGCTAAGTTACGTGTCTTGGAGTCCTTTGCAGATAGGGTGTAGCATGTCATGTGGTTCTGATTCTCCCTAGGGGATGACTTCCAGGGGTCTTGGAGCTGGAAGTGAGCAGCATGAGGCAGCAGCCCTGCATCTGCAGGGGAAGGGGGTTTTCTGGCAAACACCTTGGCAGATGTAGCTGGTTCTTCTGCAGCAGCTGTGGCAGAGTCTCGGGCTTCTAGTCCCTCATTTCACAGGCACCAAAGAGCAGGAAGCCACAGCAGCAGTACTTTCACTAGAATCCTGGGGCAATGATTTGCAAAGTTCACTGCACATTGGAATCACCTGGAAAATCTGCTAAAGCACAGGCTGCTGGGCTCCATCCAGTTTCTCATTTAACAGGTCTGAGGCGTGACCTGGGAATCTGCACTTTTACCAAGCTCCCAGGTGGTGCTGATGTAGCTGGTGGAGGAACACACTTTAGAAGATGCCCTATTTTAAAGTATGATTCCTTTCTCCTGGCTGCACTATCTATGGCTGTGTTGTTCCTATGTATAACTTTTTATACAAGGTACAGAAGAAAACTTTTTTTCTATTTTATGTAACTTTCAAGGTTGTATGGCCTTCCTGGAGATTCTGTGAATCAATTATCCCCTTTGGTCCACCCCTTTCTGCTTAAACTAGCTGGAGTGAATTCTGTCATCTGCAACCAAGAACCCTGATCCACATACGATCTTTGGTCTTATTTACTGATGCTCTAATCATTCTTGTCATTCTCTACTGAATCTTTTTCTTCTTCTCCATTGGGATCTCCATGTCAACACCCTGCCCCTGGCTCTGTTTCTTAGAGGAGTCACATGACCATGCCCGCACAAACCCTGTCCTACCAAACGTTCTTTCATTTCACAATCTCATATCTAAATAATCTTCCTTGTTTTGTAACATTCCCAGTCTCTCCACCTTCTCCAAAAATAATCAAACCAGGAATCTACACTGAATAACAGGGTTAGGGTCTTACTGCCATAAAGAAAAACATATCTCGAATTTAGCACCAAAGTAGCATTACAGAAGAAAAAGTGAAGAAAGTATTTTTATCTACCAAAGGGAAAAAAAGGCAGATGCTGGATGCCTGCTTCATACCAGTTTTCTAAGATCTGACACTTTCTTTTTCCTTTTTTAGTAAATTATCTGATTGTAAAATTTAAAATCAAAACAACCTAAAAGAGCCGTCTCTGAAGGGTATGCGAGCATGTAAGATTGATAAAATGGCATCTTGCTAGACGTGTCTATTTAAAAATTGGTTAAAAGATATTATTTACCCAATGAACCATAGGGCTAAAACAAAACCAAACACAATAACAGTCCCTCAGGTAAATGCCCCTTCAGACAGTTTTTTAAATGTGTATCATTTACGTGATAAAGCACAGCAGCTTATCAAGAGAGGAGTTATGGTTTGCTGCATAAATAGGTGTTTGGACAGCTTTAAAAATGCATACTCTTTACACCCAAATGCCGAGGGAAAATCCCAATGGAAAGTGGCTATTATGACCAAGGAGCAACCACTTTTCAAAACCAAGAGGTGGTCTGGCCAAATGGTGTGTAAAGCCTTTCTTTCCCAAGAGCTGCACAAACATCTACTCATTTTCTTATTTAAATGACCACTCATCCCTTCTGGGCCTCCACTGAGGGTGGGGCACCGCCCACAAAGAATAACTTGGCCCTCCCAGAGCTCAAGCAAGCTTGGGTTCCCAGCCCCGTCTGCTCATCAGAATCCCGTGCGGAGCCTTCCCAGGCCCTACCTCCGAGGGGCGAGGACACTGACTCCTACCTTTTTTTTTTTTGAGTTGGAGTCTCACTCTGTCGCCCAGGCTGGAGTGCAGTGACACACTCACGGCCATCCCAGAGTGGACTTGTTGGGCTCCAGCGATCCTTCCACCTCAGCCTTCCAAGTACCCGGAACTACAGGAGCGCGCTGCTTTAAAAGCCCCTCAGGCGCTCCTGATGTGTAGTCATGGATGACAACTCCCAGGCTGGGTAGGGAATCGGAAGCCCAGAAAGGCCATGGCCAAGATCACACAGTAAGCCTGGGGGAGAAGCTGCGGGTCTGGCTCCCACGTTTCCCTTTTGCTGCCATTCCACATTCTCTCCTTTCCTTTCTTTTCTTTCTTTCTTTTTTTTTAATTGGAGTTTTACTCTGTAAGACGCCACCCCAGCGTCGACCTGCTGGGCTCCGGTGATCCTTCCGCCTCAGCTTTCCAAGTAGCTGGAACTACAGGCGCGCTGTCGTACCTGTCTAATTTTTGATTTGTTGTAGAGATGAGGTCTCGCCAAGTTACCCAAGCTGGTCTCGAGCACGCGGGCTCAGGCAATCCACTCGCCTCGGCCTCCCAAAGTGCTGGGATTACAAGTTGAGCCACTGAGACCAGCTTTCTTTCAGAAAGCTGCCTTTTTTATTTCATTGAATATGATTTCATGCTTTCTTTCATTGCATCTATATTTAATATATGTCAATAGTGTGCTATAGTGATAAAATTCCATTACATTACCAAACATTTAGAAAACACAAGGGGAGAAACAAATTTCCATTTCTCAAAGACCAGTTCAGTTCGTACTTTTTTTATATGCCCTGAGATCCTATTTTCTTTTCATATTTATATCTATGAATTTATGTGTTTATATTTTTTAAAGTTTATACTCCAAATGTTCTGCTTTAAAGTCTCTGTTGGTTTTATATTAATTAAATGTTTACTAAAATTTTCTAGGAATATGAAGATGCACGGAATAGAAAATGAAAGGTCCTAAACTCCCTCCATCCCAGTGTCTAGAGAAAATCTTTTTTCTGTGTATTTTATGAAATGGGATTATATGATGAGTACAGTTCTATAATTTCTTCTTCTTTCTTTCTCTTTCTACTTAAAAGAAGCCTTTTCTACCAAAAACATGAACAAACAACCAGTCAAGTACATCTCTGGGCTTCCTAGCTCAGGCTACAATCAGGACCCTGCTGCCCCTCTGAGGGATTCCTCCCTGATGCCAGTTGTCCTAGTCTTTACTCCGAAGATAGAGGACTGGGGAGGAATCCTGTCACTGACTCCTGGACTTGTGGTTAAAAAAAAAAGAAGAAAGAAAGAAAGCAACCCGCAAGGAGTGACACTGATAATGTTCCTCATATCTAAGGCAGCTCAAGGAGCAGAGAGGCGAAGCCCAGAATATGCCTGGTCAAAATGTGCTTTGGAAGTCCCCAAAGCTGCCATAATTCAAGGACTTTAAGTCTCCTGTGCAGATTGACCTTTATTTCTCTGGTCCCTCCTCCTGCTGCCAGCTCACAGATGGGAGGAAAAATGTAAATAGAGCTATTAAACTACAGCAACACAGGTGTTTTGTTTTTTTAACATCAAGGAAGCAAAGAAAATGGAAACTCATTGCAAAAATAATGAATTTTGCAGAGAGCAGTTTAGCAATGTTTCAGTGGAGTGATCACAGCTCAGTGTAACCTTGAACTCTTGGGCTCAAGGGATCCTCCAGCCTCATCCTCCCAAGTATGTGGGACTACAGGTGGGCACCACCATACCTGGCTTGAGCATGTTTATATCTTTATATATTTAATGAAGTTTTCTGAAATAAGTATCTGGGATAGCTTGTTTTTTAATTTTAAAAAAAGCATCTTGGGATACTAATGTACACTCTGCCCACCTATCAGTGGGTTCCAATCAGTGGATTCGACCAACTACAGATGGAAAATATTCAAAGAAAATAAAAGGGATGTCTGTACTGAAAATGTACAGACTTTTTTCTTGTCATTATTCCCTAAGCAATATAGTATAATAACTATTTACATTGCATTTACAATTGGGTATTATAAGTAACATAGAAATGACTTAAGGTATGCAGGAAGATGTGCGGAGGTTACATGAAAATACTATGCCTTTTTTTTTTTTTTTTTTTTCTTTTAGTTTGAGTCTCACTCGGTCACCCAGGCTGGAGGGCAGTGGCACGCTCCTGGCCACCGCAGCCTCGACCTGCTGGGCTCAGGTGATCCTTCTGCCTCAGCCTTCAAGTAGCTGGAACTACAGGCACACACCACTATTCCCAGTTAAGTTTTTGATTTATTGTAGAGATGAGGTCTCGCCAGGTTGTCCAGACTGGTCTCGAACCTGCGGGCTCGGCAATCCTCTCACCTCAACCTCCCAAAGTGCTGGGATTATAGGCATAAGCCACCATGCCCAGCCACAAATACTATGCCATTTTATGTAAGGAACTTGAGCATCCCTGGATTTTGACATCCTCAAAAATTCTGGAACCAACCTCCCAGGGATGGGAGGGACAACTGCATTTCACTCTGTGCTAATCCTTTTCTCCCACAGGCCAGTGCTCCCCCAGTCCTGGGGTTTCAGCTGCTTCCTGCTCTCTGGGTCTCTCCAGATGTGTGGCCTTTCCCCCAAGCTCCTGCCAGGACTTCACTCCCCCGCTCTCTCCCTTACCTGGGCTCTTTTCAGGAGGGGATTCTGTGAACTTAAGCTCAGCTGTAAAAAGGCTGATAAGGCTTTGTAAAGCACTGTGCTTACCACAAGAAAGTATGTTTCATCAAGGACAAAGGATGAAGCTCCCCAGAGTGGCATTTTAGGCAACACCAAGACAATGGAGGAAGCTGTGGAGTAAACAGGAAGGGAAATGGTTTCCTGATGCCCCTGAAATCAAAGCCTGTTGATTCACTTGGCTCAACTCAAAACCACTCACAGCTCAAAGTGAGAAAATCCTGATCTCCTGAGAGGTACGAACTTTAGTAAAATAAACAGGAATGAATAAACCAAGTCGGAGATATGGTGGGAGGGGGTTGTAGATAGGGCTAGTTCACTCGAGAGAGTTTTACTCTTTGCAATGTAGGGTAGGTTTTTAATGACCCTGCAGGGTGCCAAGAAGGAGTCCCAGTTCCTTAGTGCCAGTACCTTAATGAGTACAAGAAAAACAATGACCTCTAAGAACAAGATATGCCTGACTTTCTGCCCACCATGGGGAGAAGGAAGAAAAAAAAATGTCCTTCTGAGTTCAGAGGGCACTGTCCTGGAAAAAGGAAATGATTAGAATTTACATCTGAGCCCAGGTTTGTAACAAAGAAATTGCTTCATAATTTAAAAATTATTCATTCCCGTCTATGTTGTGGCCTCATCTCAGGAAGTAGCAAGTCAACTGTATCCAGTGAGGGATTAAAGATAATAAATAAAAGAGTAGCAATTAATTGCGCGTCCCGATTTAACAGGCTGGACTGCCTGGGTCATGCTTGAAAGGGACTTACCAAATTTAGCTCTATTATGACTATCTTGTATTTCAGTTGATGTTTGTGCTTACATCCGAAGGCACTTGTACCATGAGGCTTTTTCAGATAGAAAAGAATTTAAACATATAGATTGTTATAGGATTCTGTCATTCTTATAGCAGGAGGCAAAAGTATTGAAAATGGCAGTTTAATGAGTCATGCAAAGCGGCTCGGTATTCAGAGTCACTGATTCAATTATTTTTCCCCCTCCAAAGGCCATGGGAGGCAGGGTAATATGGCCATTTTTTAGATGCCTTGGGTCTTTGCCTTTTTGTAATTCATGCCCATTTTCTTGTTTTTGTTTGTTTGTTTGTTTGTTTGTTTGAAATCAAAGGTGTCCCAGAGGCCAAAATCTGAGGCCATCTCATAGATGAATCATGATCAGAGCCGAACAAGAAAAATAAATCAGTAACAACTGTGAGGAGCTGGACAAGACGACTTTAAATGCAGTGCCCACAACGAATCCACCTCTTCCTGTACTCTCCCTGCCCAGGCAGAATTTGGAGGCAGGTGCAGCAAAGGGCTCTTGCTGAAATGTGGTAAAAATGTGCTCCTTTCTAACCCTGTCGGCGCCCTTGGCCCCAGATCTGTGAAGGTGCCCTCAGTAACCCCAACAGGCAAAGGTTTCCCTGCCTGAATGACAAATCTAATTTTAACAGTGCACTAATTCTTTCATTTGCTGCCCTACATGTTTTCATCCTCAGGCCATAATTTTACCTGCCAACTCAGGTAAATAGCCTTTAATAGGACAAAGGCTTTGAAAGGTTATGCTGGACTGACTTTGTACTTTCACTGTGCAGTCCTCAGAAGAGAGACTTTTGTCATATAAACCAAGCGTCAGTCACCCTCAAAGGGCCACCTCCATTTAGTGCTTTGGGAAGGGAAGCGCGCTTTTCTGTGCCCAGCAAACTGCTTGACCTCGCTTGATTCTTCAGGTGATGCTTTTCCGGTGTGGGTGGGCCAGAGGGGCTGGAGAATGTCTCCCCCAGTGTTCTGCTCTCAGCTCCTTTGGTAACATCACTACATACTGTTATGCAGGAATTAGATCTGACAGTCTCTGGATAGCAAGAGAATGACAATTTAGGAGAGGAGAATTTAATGTCAAACAGGAATGTTACTTTCCCCACAATACAAGGGTACAGCTCTCAAGAAAGAAAAGGAACACCATTTCATGTAGCTGCCATGTGCTCTGCTGCCTAGCAAAAACATGGAAAACCTCTGAAAATACAAAGAATTGATCAGGATTCTTAAATTCAATCCCTATCTCCCTCCTACAGCATGGTATTGGATGGCACAATTTATCTTTTACACACCACAGTTGGGCAAGGCCAGACAATTCAAGGTCTCCAGAAACCCCATGGGCTTTAATTAATTGAATTCTAGGAAACCTTTATAATTCGCAATTTGGCAATCTGTAGCACTCAAGCACAGCCACAAATTGGTTTCATAGTCATACCATGCATTTGTGGGCTTCATTTCTCCTATATTTCCCAGAGGCACAGTCATATATTTTTGGACTCCCTAAATCGCTAGATATTCAGCAGGAATGGATATTGTATTGGTTTTGTACAAACTGGGTGTCTTGTGCAACAGAAACATATTGTCTCACAGTTCCGGAGGCTCGAAGTCCAAGATCAAGGTGTCAGATGTGTTCTTTCTGAGGGCTGTGAGAGAAGGACATGTTCCAGGCCTCTCCCCTAGCTGCTGGTGGTCTGCTGCCAGTCAATGTTGTTCCTTAGCTTGTAGAAGCATCACGCTGATCTTTGCCATCATCTTCATGTGGTGGTCTCCCTTTATGCATGTCTGTGTCTAAATTTTCCCTTGTATATGACACGAGGCATGCTGATCTCATGAGAGACCTCCAGTGTGATCTCATCTTAACTAACGATACCTGCAAGGACTCCATCTCCAAATATGTCACATTCAGAGGCACTAGGAGTTAAGACTTCAAAACATGAATTCTTGGGAGACACAGTTTAACCCGTAACAGATGTCTTCCTTTTGTTTTAGGAAAGAATGGTTGGGTGGCTTATTAAAATTTGACCGTATGAGCCTGGCCTTTCTAAAACACAAAACTAATTTATAAATTAAGAAAAACAACACTGGATTTGCTAAAAATAAATAAATAAATAAAAGACCTCTAAACACTAACTAGGTGGTTTGTGATCTTGGGTGAGTCACTTGTCTGGATTGTTTTCTTATCTATAAAAATAAACGACACAGCCAGGCATGGTGGCTCAAGCTTCTAATCCCAGCATTTTGGGAGGTGGAGGCAAGAGAATTGCCCAAGCCCAGGAGTTCGAGACCTCATCGCTACAATAAATCAAAAAATTACATGGGTGTGGTGGTACATGCCTGTGGTTCCAGCTACTTGGAAGTCTGAGGCAGGAGGACCACCTGAGCCCAGCAGGTGGAGGCTGTGGTAGACATGATCATGCCACTATACTCCAGCCTGGTTGACAGAGTGAGACTCCAACTCAAAAAATAAAAGAAAGAAAGAAAGGACTTAGGATAATTTCTACAGTCTTAAAATTCTAAGCCCAAACAGCACAGAGGAAAACATATTTATATATTTATTTTGTTGTTTTGTTTTTTAGTTGGGGTCTCACTCTGTCACCCAGGCTGGTGTGCAGTGGCACAATCACGATGATCACAGCTTCCGGCAGCCTTGACCTCCTGAGCTCAGGCAATCCTTCCACCTCAGTATCCTGAGTCACTGGGACTACAGGCTCCCACCACCACGCCCAGCATTTTTTTTTTTTTTTGGTAGAGATGAGGTTTCGCTGTGTTGCCCAGGCTGGCCTTGAACTCCTGGGCTCAAGCAATGTGCCTTCCTCAGCCTCCCAGAGTGCTGGGATTACAGGCTTGAGCCACTGCACTGGACCAGAATTTATATTAACAATAGAATGCAAAATATAGTTTTACAAAGGGATTATGGTCAGGCAATAAAGGCATATTCTAAAGTATAAAAACTAGCTACTCCGTTCTGTAGCTGCTAAGATGAATAGACCTGCTTCTGCAGATGTCATTCGCACACAAGTATTCAGTGAGTGATCCTAAGAATCCAAGGAATTCTGGTTCCTGTGATGGACACACTTGCTCCCTGGGGCCCCTGGGCATGGCTACCATGTGGGTTAAGCAGCACTAGACAAAGGTGACTTCTGAGACAGTGGTCAGCCCTCTCATAGGGTGCAAATATTTATGTATTCCATTGCTAAAAAGTATTGCAGGTCACTAAGTGAGCTTCTCAATAAAATTGTTCTCTAAAAACTCATGTTCGGTTGGGCGTGGTGGCTCAGCCTGTAATCCCAGCACTTTGGGAGGCCGAGACGAGAGGATTGCCTGAGAATGGGGATTCGAGACCAGCCCGGGCAACTTGGTGAGACCTTGTCTCTACGATAAATCACACACACACACACACACACACACACACACACACACAACTAACCAGGTGTGATGGTGTGCATCTGTAGTTCCGCTACTTGGAAGGCTGAGGCGGAAGGATCGCCTAAGCCCAGAAGGTCTAGGCTGTGGTGGTCATGAGCATGCCACTGCACTCCGGCCTGGGCGACAAGAAGTGAGACTCCAACTCAAAACAAACAAACAAAAAAACGCTCATATTCACAAGAGCACAAAAATACCAGTAACTCTAGCAGCATTCTTTTTTTTTTTTTAAAGATGGGGGGGCGGGGGTGTCTCATTGTGTTGCTGGTCTCGAACTCATGGGTTCATCAAAGGATCCTCCCACCTCAGCCTTCTGAGTAACTGGGACTTCAGGCACATGCCACAGTGCCTGGCTCAAACAGCATTATTTCAGTCATCTAACAGAATCACTCTTTACTGCATCCTTTTATTTTGAAGCAAAGCATTGCTAGATTTCCTTGGTTTTCAATGCTGAGCACAGATCAAAGCTCACTAGCTTCTGAATGTTATTCTTCTTGCCTCTGAGACAATGGATTTCTTGCTCGCTCATTATGTTTGGTCTCAAAATGACAGCATGTTCTAACTTTACTCCTCCTTTATGTTATTAAAATGTCAACAAGCCAAATCTTCCAACTACATACAGTCTTCAAATGACCTTTCCCAAGAGGAGTAAAAGAGTCTATTTCAATTAACTCTAATCAGTAACAACTGGGACCAATAACAATCAAACTACCTGTTTAATAAGAGTTCGTTTTGTAATAAGTACATATGGCCAGTCAAAGATATTTGTTGAGGACATACTTTTCATAGGGAAAATGGCTAAGTACATTATTAAAGGTCCACTTGATGGAATTGTATATATTGATTTTAAATGTTTACTTTTAACTCTAGGTAATGACATGAGGAAAGTGTATTAATAATGTCAAGGGGGAAAAGCAAAATAATAAATGTGTTCTTACAAATGTATATACAATGATTAACAGTTAGAATAAAGTCCTACACTTTTGCCCAGGCCTGCATGATCCAGCCTTCTGTCCAGTTCCATGACCACATCCCCTTTTTCTCCTGGCCACTCACCGGCTGCCACACAGAACCTCTTTGGAACCTCAAACACGTCCAGCTTGCTTACACCGCTGGGCCTGTGCATGAGCTCTCGCCTCTGACTGGAAATCCTTCTCCTTCTCTTCACATGCTAGCTCTAGCAATTCAAGTCTCCGCTCAGCATCATGTCCTCATGAGACTTTCCCTGAGCCTCATGATCTAAAGAAAAGAAGAAGATCATCCTGTCCAATTTCCTACATAGTGCTGGTAAACGGCTGAAATAATCCTTATTTCACTTATTCATGCATTTGTTTTCTTGTATGATATCAAGTGCTTTGTAATTGTTTACTATTAGATCTCCAGATCCCAGAAGAAAAGTCGGTCAGTTAGTACCTGTTCTATGAATAAATGAGAATACGCACGAAAGAAAAAGGAAGGCAACACCTCAAATTGCAGCATTTTCTGCAAGGCACTTGGGTTAAGAGTGGTTTTTTTTTCCTTTTTGAAAAATATTTTTATGCTCTCTATAATATTATTCTCCTTTATGATATAAAAGAAGAAATTGTTAACTTTCCAAAATGTCCACATGGACTTAAAAAGGGCAGTTCTATTGTGTACGCCAAACTATGATAAATACCAACTCCATAGTTGCCAAAGAAAGTAAGAATGCTTGCATCTGCTTTTTGAAACTTTAGATTTAATTCAAAGATAAACCAACTAGCCGTGCTCAGCCTGTAATCCGAGCACTTTGGGAGGCCGAGGCAAGTAGATTGCTTGAGCCCGTGGGTTCAAAACCAGCCTGGGCAACTTGGTGAGACCTCATCTCTACAATTTTTTTAAAAAAGGGGCAACTCCCTCAGGTCCCCTCCCACTCTGGGAGATTTTCTGTCCTCTCAATAAATCCTACTTAAAAAAAATTAGCCATGCATGTCTGTAGTTTCGGCTAAGGTGGCAGGTTCACTGGAGCCCAGCAGGTCGACACCGGGGTGGCTGTGAGTGTGCCACTGCACTCCAGCCTGGGCAACAGAGTGAGACTCCAACTCAAAAAAAAAAAAAAAAAAATCACCCAGCCTATAGCGATTTGTTATAGCAACCCAAATGAATGCTCATACTTGCAAAGCATTCAAACTTCCTTCTGGAAAAGTACTTAGTTATTATATCAATTGTAAATAGTTTGCTTTGATTAAAAAAATCTAACCTCATTAAATAAAGGCCATATAAAACTGCAAACCACAAAGCTGGTGAAATGACAAGTATATCTGGTGAAGTGGACAGCAGCTACGCGTAGTAGGGTCTGAAATCTATAATCTTTGATTAGAAAGCTCTGGGAGGATAAGAAAAAATAATGTCAGTGGGTTTTTTGATAAGGATTTTCCTAGTTTTGGAGTTAAATAAGAGGGAGAAGGGTATGAAAAGGAAGGAAAGGAGAAAATAGAAAGTCCCTTAATCCAAGAAACAATGAATGACAAATGGATGTCCTTCCAGATGAATGGCCTATTTATGCCACCTACTGGATTTTTGTTAAACTGCTTATTCATGCCCCAATTTCCAGAGCTCATTCTTGTCCTCTGACAATCCACAAATCTCCAGTTATTTTAATGACCAACTAAATTTCCTTCCCTCCTTAAAGGTCTAGAACTGTTAACTGATATTTGCTGGGCACAGGTTCTGGTTTTATTAGTAAAAAAGACCTTCTGAAAACCAACTCATTCTGCAAGACCTTGCTCAAGGCTCCTCTTCTGCAAAGCCCTACCTGTCCTGTCCAGGTGCAGGATCAGCCAAGTTCTTCCTAGTTGTGAGAGCACCTGAGCACACCTTATGCCGTGAGGGCTGGTGTGTCTGTCTCACCCCTGGCATGCAAGTACCTGGGGACACAATGCTTCCTCCCACCTGCTTTGTACCTGGAGTGTTATAAGGATGGTGCTAACTCAGCCAGACCTTGTTCAAGTGCTAGAACTCATTTTATCCTCACAACAACCCTATGAGTAGACATTATCATCCCTGTTTCATAGATGAGGAAACCAAAGCACAGAAGGTTTAAGGAACTTTCCAAGGCCATCAAGGTATGAAGTGGCAGGGCAGTCTTCAAACCAGGCAGTCTAGTTCCATGGCCTGTGTCTTTTGTTGCCATTCTCCTGGCCACTCAATGAAAACTGAAGTGTCCTGGGTGCTTCATTTGCGAAACTGGCCATGTTCACCTGTCACAGAGGGCCACCATACTGAGCTTTAGCACTGCCCTCCAGGCCCCCTGTCCCCTCTTCTCCACTCTTCTCTGTGTCCTGGGAGTCTGGCCTCTACAGACTTGCCCTTAGCTTCAGTTTGTGTGTGGCCAATGGGAGGTCTCCTTACAAGTGGGAGGACAGGGAAAGGGCATGGAAGGGGTTTTTCTTTCCTATTTTTTTCCATGCTGGGTGTCCAGAGGTTGGCCAGGTCTCTGTTGAAGCCACAGCCTCTGCCAGGTGGCCTTTCCAAAGCGTCAGCTCCTCCCTTGGGTTCCTATGACTAGTCCTCTCCTTGCCCCCTCAGGTGTAGGGTGACGGGGCTCCCTGTGTTGCCAGCCTGAGGGTGCCTCAATATCCCATATTGGTTTTCTTTAACTCTCCTCATACCTTGTATCCTGTCCCTTTATTAAATTCTCCTCCATTCCTCACCTGATTGTACCACCCACTTCCTATCAGTTGCCTGGCACAGCTTCCAAATACTGAAATTTCTCCCCTCTGCTAAAATCCAACCATTCTATTTTGGGGGGTTATAGTTAGATGTTTCCAGGTATCCTTTGTTAAAAGGCAAATGCTAGGAATGCCAAACCAACAATAACTACTCATCAGATTACTTTTCAACCTTGATCCAGGATAAATAAGTTCTATATTGAGGAATAGGAACAAGGGAGCATGGCAGGGATGGAGGGGGTGGGGGTGGGGTGAGATGAGAGGGTCCCAAGGACAAACTATGCATAGATACCAAGGGCAATTTCAGAGAAAGCGCTCTCCTGCAGTGGTTACAGACTGGGTACTGGGTGGGGGACAGAGATGAGTAGGATTCATAGCTCTGCTCCTTAAAAGTCAGGAGCACATACAGTCCATGCACTGGATACCTGGACCTGTTACAGATCTTCCGGGGGTTCAAAGTGGCTGTGGATGCTGACTTGCTTTGAAATGACTTCAGAAGAGCAGGCGGCAGGTCTAGGCCCGCTGGCCAATAGTACACCAGTGGATTTAGTTGTTCGGTGTAATGGGTCAGTGTTGGTGTTTTAATTTCTTTTGGATTTCTGTTACCAGCAAGGTCCAGTTTTAGTAGTTGTGTGAACAAAGAGATGTTAGGGTTGAATAAGCCCAGAACAGTCTCTGCATCAATAAAGGGCTGCTTTGTTGAAGACTTGCTTGGCCCTTACCTGATATACTGCCTCCCAACACATCTTCTGGTTAGCAGGATGGAAGGACAGCAGACAGTGTCAATCCTATTATAAGTACCTCTGATAAGCACTTGGATATAACTTTCCCAAGGAGATGGGGAAGCCAGTGATGAAAATGGGGATACACTGATGAATTTGAGACTGGATAACCAGCTTTCTGTACAACTTGTTTAGAGGCTATTAACCTATTTTTCGTTGTTGTTTTATTCTAAAGCAAAAGAAATATATGTCCATTTTATAACATTGAGGAAATAAAGATAAACAAACAAAAGAGCCAGGAGCATATAACCTCTCAGAGCCTCTTCATTTATAAAGGGTGAACAATAATATATGTTTCATAGGGTTATTATGAAGATTAAAGCAATAATGCAAGCAAAGTGCATACTGCAGTATCAGGCAAGTGTTCAGTAGACATTAGCGGCTATGGATTCTCTCAATTAGGGAAGTGTTTTGTGAGACTTGGCTGCAATTCTTTTCTCTTCGATCAGTGAGCCATGGGAGGACACTGAGGTGGAGCAAGTCGGGCCTGGAAAGCAGGGCTCTGAAGTCAGGGCAGCCTGAATTTGAATCTTGGTTATGTCAACTCATAGTTGTGTGACCTTGAGCAAGGTTTACTTAAATAGTCTTCATCCATGGAGTGGAGGTGACTGTACTACCTCACTGTGTTATTATGAGGGCCAAATGAGATAGCAGAATGACCATCATGTAAGAGGTACTCAAGTTTATTTCTGCCCTTTAAATCAAGATGATTTTGGACAGAGATGATAGATAGATAGATAGATAGATAGAGAGACAGACAGACAGATAGAGACAGTTAGAGATATCCATGAGTGTGTGTATACATACATATACATAAATATACATAGAGAAATTTCGGTCTTTTCTTTCCTTCCTTCCTTCCTTCCTTTCTAGAAGGAGTCTCGCTCTGTCCCCAGGTTGGAGTGTAGTGGCATGCTCATGGCCACCGTAGCCTTGACCTGCTGGACTCAGGTCATCCTTCTGCTTCAGCCTTCCAGGTAGCTGGAACCACAGACCTGTGCCACCACACCCAGCTAAGTTTTTTATTTACTGTGGAGACGAGGTCTCGCCAAGTTGCCCAGGCTGGTTTTGAACCCCTGGACTCAGGCAATCCTTTCACCTTAGCCTCCCAAAGTGCTGGTATTACAGGCGGAAGCCACTGCACCTGGCTGAGAAATTTCTTTTAAAGATTTGGCTGCCTGTGTGCAGTGGCTCAAGCCTGTAACCCAGCACTTTGGGAGGCTGAGAAGACAGGATTGCCTGAGTCCAGGGGTTCAAGACCAGCCTGGGCAACTTGGCGAGACCTCGTCTCCACAATAAATACAAAAAATATCAGCCGGGCGTGGTAGTGTGTGCCTGTAGTTCTGGCTACTTGGAAGGCTGAGGTGGAAAGATCGCCGGAGCCCAGCAAGCTGATGCTAGAGTGGCCATAAGTGTGCCACTGCAAGCTAGCCTGACACTCCAACTCAAAAAAAAAAAAAAAGATGGCCAGGCTCGGTGGCTCAGCCTGTAATCCCAGCACTTTGGGAGGACGAGGTGAGTGGATTGCCTGAGCCTGAGGGTTCGAGACCCGCCTGGGCAACTTGGCGAGATCTCATCTCTACAATAAATCAAAAATTAGCTGGGTATGGTAGCGCACACCAGTAGTTCCAGCTACTTGGAAGGCTGAGGCGGAAGGATCGCCGGAGCCCAGCAGGTCAAGGCTGCGGTGGCCAGGGAGCGGCCACTGCACTCTAGTCTGGGTAACAGAGTGAGACTCCAACTAAAAAAAAAAAAATTTGGCTAATGCAACTATATGGGTTGGCGCGTCTTAAACATGTAGGTCAGGCCAGCAAGTTGGAAACTCAGGCAGGGTTTCTATGTTACACGGTTAGAATTCCTTCTTCTGGAAATCTGTTTTTGCTCTTAAGACCTTCAACTGATCGGCTAAGGCCCACCCACATTAGTAGAGGTATTTTACTTAAAGGAAGTTGATTGTAAATATTAATTACATCTACAAAATATTTTCATTGCAACATCCAGACTAGTGCACAAATACCTGGGTACCATATCCTAGCCAAACTATCCATTAAGTTTAACCATTGCAATAATCGCTTGTATTCCATTTAGTACAATCCTTTAGATATTATAAGATAGTTCAGCTCTGTGATTTGTGTATATGTTTTCTTTCTTTGTTTTTCCTTTAGGCCATGAATTCTCAACAGGATGAGAAGTAAAAATGATTCTTGAGGGCCAAAATATTCTGGATATTACAATGGTGTATGGCCCCCGAAAAGTCAAACCCTATCTCACAAAATTATATTCTTTAACATTTAATTTCTCTCGCCGGGGAGAAATTAAATTACATTACATAAATGTTATATACTTCGTATTATATCAATTATTTAATCTTAAATAATTGGTTTACATTTATTAAATTGACATAACTTTACTCCTTAGAGAGCGTGTTATTGACTGAATGTGTCTCTTCAAAATTCATATGTTGAAATCCTAACTCCTAATGTGATGGTATTAGGAGGCGAGGTTTTTGGGAGGTTATTAGAGTATGAGGATGGGGCCTCCATGAATGGATTTCGTGTCCTTATGAAAGAGAGAGCCCAGAGAACTCTCCCATTTTCTTCCCATGATATGTGGATACAAGAAGTCAGCAGTCTGTAACCCAGAAGAAGTCCCTCACCTGAACCTGACTGTGATGGCACCCTGAGCTTGAACTTCCAGTCTCCAAAACTGTAAGAAAAGAAATGTCTAATCACTGAGAACACCAGTAAGGGAGGAGGTAAGGGAGGTGTTAGGATTCAGAAATTACATACTGGGTACAAGGCTCACTATCTAGGGAACAGGCCACCTGAGACCCAATCTCCACTGCTATACAATATGTCCATGTTACAAACATGTACTTGTACCCTCTGATTCTAAAATAAAAATAAGAATTCAGTGAGATGAAGGATATAAATTTAATATACAGAAATCAATAGGCACAAGTCTTGATCAATTAGAAGATACGTTGATAGAGAAAATTTCATTTACAATAGTAACAAAGAAAATGAAATGCAGTTGATTCTCAATTTAAAAAAAAAAGAAATGTCTATTGTTTAAGCCACTCAATCTATAGTATTTTGTATGGCAGCTGTAGCTGACCCAAACACTGTGAAAATGAACCAAAGGAAAAAAAAGGTGAGAAAAACTGATTTAGATCCTTCTGCAGAATATATTTAAACTATTTCTAGCAACAAATGGAAAGGCACAGTAGTACTGTTTTTCATTGACTAGGTTGGTTTTTCAATCGTTTGCTGTTCCATCTTTAATTTTATGAATGATGAGAGGAGTTACTGTTCTTTGATTTAGCCAATCTTTAAAAAAAAAGTGGCCATTAAGTTGTAGTAACTCAATATTAAAAGTAATTTCCATAGAAATTTGTTCTGTTGTCAATAGCTGTAGCACTAACACTGCATTACTCAATTTCTGACAGCAAAACCAGCACACTCCACAGCAGTATCTTAGTTCATTCCACTCAGAAACACCTTATTACAGCTCTGATGAAACAACTTATATTTATGATGATGACTTACAGTTCAATCTACTGCTAGGACCTCTTCCTCCTGAGCCTCTGTCCTATGCAAAATGCCATTTATTTCGAGGGACTGCTAGCCATTTCTGTTGGGCAGCCAGTGAACTGCCAGGTTGCTGCCTGAAATAAAACCACTCATTTTCTGGTGACCTTTAAAAGTTTCCTTTTAAGCACGAGCTACTTAAACAACCAGAACACAAACTCCAGTTCCATGACTCTTTAAAAATGTGTGACCTGAGCCAGGCACGGTGGCTTATGCCTGTAATCCCAATACTTTGGGAAGCTGAGGTGGGAGGATAGCTTGAGCCTAGGAATTAAAGAACAGCCTGGGCAACATAGCAAGGCCTCGTCTCTAAAAAAATTTTTTTTAAATAGCTGGGCATGGTGATGTGAACCTGTATTCTTAGCTACTCAGGAGGCTGAGGTGGGAGGATCACTTGAGTCCAGAATGTCAAAGCTGTGGTAAGCTGTGATCATACCACTGCACTCTAGCCTGGGCAACAGAGTGATAGCCTGACTCAAAAAAAAAAAAAAAGTGACCTACACAGGTAGCTGGACAACTCGGAACTTGGTGTCTTCATCCTGAAAGTGGGAATAATGATGCCAGGCTGTTGAACTCCAGGAAAACAATCAGTAAGCCACAAATACCACTGAATGTCAGGTATTACAATAAAGCAAAAGCTCAGTCTTTTCTGCAATTACATGTATTACTAGTGAGATACTGCACTCAGCTGTTTGTTCTTCTGCACACTCAACCTGACTAACTCGGGTTCCTCCTTCAGGTCTCTGCAGAGTTAACTTCTCAGAGAAACCTTCCTTGATGTTCCTTGATCCCTCTTCTGTATCAAACCCTGGCTATAGTCTTTCACACACTCTTTAAAGAACTTTCACCCCTCACATTCCTCACAATCTGTATGTATACATTTATTTTTATTTATGTCTTTCTTTATTTTGGAGGCAAGGTCTTGCTATGTTGCCCAGGCTGTTCTCAAACTTCTGGCCTCAAATAATCTTCCTGCCTTGGGCTCCGAAAGTACTGAGACTGCAAGTGTGAGCCACTGTGCCTGGCACATACATACACATTTCTTTCTGTGGTTATTTTCACAATGTCTGTCTTTGCTCCTGGAGCGGAAGCTCCTCAGGGCCAGGCCCTCATACCAAGCTCCCAGTTGTGGCCCTAGAGTCCAGCACAGGGTTTGGCACTTAGCGGGTACTCAACAGGTATTTATTCAAAGTGGATAAGTACCTCTGCCCCTTCAGACTCTTCAACCCCAAATCTGAAGGAAAAAATCTGGAGTTTGTCTTCTTAATTTCCCAAAGGACCCTTTTTTCCTTTGGAAAAAGATTGAGGAAAGCAAGCTTAATTTCTTTTCACTCATTGCTACATCTTCTTATCAAACTTTTAGAGACTTAATCGGTAGAAGAGTGACACGCAAGAAACAGCCCTTTGCAAGGGAGGGGTTCCCAGGAGCCCCTCCCTTGAATGACTACAGTGACCTGCATCCTGACAGCCCCATCCTGTTACCTGGGCCTGATGAGAAACCTGCCTGGGAATGGCTTTCCTGAGCATCCCCTCTTGTCCTTGAATCTGCTGGTCACCATCTCTTTCCTAGTCCCCATCAAAGCCCCCTGTCTTAGATGTGCTGTTCCCTTTAGGGGAATGAATTTGGCATCAGTGCAAAGTTTAAAAATGATAAATCCATTTTCATGTGATAATACGTTATCCCTTGGGAATAACATGGACATTCATTCAATCATTGTTTATGCTTAAGCAATTAATCTGTGAACAATACCATGTTGGGTACTGAAGAAAATACAAAGAATAATAAAAATGTGATTTTTGGCTGACTTTCATTTCCAAAAACATGGCAGGACAAAAGCTTTCCACGCGAATGAAATACATTATGTATAAAATATAAATATCCTATAAATATATAGTTGCTTTTACAAGAAAATAAGGGATTTCCCCAAAGGTCAAAAACAAAGAAGCAGCAAAAACTGAGGGTGAGAGAATGGACACTTTGGATACCCTAGTGTGGGTTGCACCTATTTTAGTGACCAAGGGCTTGGGTTTTAAGGGCCTCACAAGGACAGGAGACAAGCCTTCCGGTTTCTCAAAAACACTGTGTTAGAACTGATACTCAGCACAAAGCCGGGCTTTCAGAGGGATATATCCTGAATAAAGAGCGGACTAGAAAATTACACCCACTGGCCAAGAAAAATGACAAGGCTTGTCTGCCTGGGCCTGGCTTTAGAAGCATGTGTCAGTATGTGGGGAAGTCACATTCTATGAGCATTTGTAACCACAAACCTGTCTGTCCTTACACAGTTTGAGGGTTGGAAGTTACACTTCCTATGGGGGCTGGAGTCCTCAATGCAGAGATATTAAAATCAAAAAGTGGTCCTGGACCAGGCCCAGTGGTTCATACCTGTAATCCCAGCACTTTAGGAGGCCCAGATGGGAGGATTACTTGAATCCAGGAGTTTGAGACCAGCCTGGGAAATATAGCGAGATCTGGTATCTACAAAAAAAATTAAAAATTAATCAGGTATGGTGGCGCATGCCTGTAGTCCCAGCTACTTGGGACGCTGAAGCAAAAGTGTTGTCTGAGTCCAGGAGGTCGAGCCTATGGTGAGCCATGATAGTGACACTGTACTCCAGCCTGGGTGACAGAGTGAGACCCCGACTCCAAAAAAAAAAAAAAAGTGGTTCAGAGCTGTTAACCCTTGGGGGTAGCCAGCAGAAGCAAATGCAAAACATTTCTGGAGGAACATACCCTGAACCCATATTGCCCCTCACACAGACAAAGCCTCATAGAAGCCCAGAGCCCACATTTCAAAATACATGCAAAAAACTCACCAAAAAAACCCAAAAACCAACATGATTCCAGTCCACTTAGAGTTTATAATCACTAAGAAAGATAAGGCTCACATTCACATCAATGAAATGTTATGCTGAGATGAATTTCACCAAGGACTTAGTAGAGTTAATGTTTCATACCAAAGCACATGACTCTTAAAGTCATAATTTCAGGAGCCACAGAGACCTATTGAAGAAAACTTTTGTGTAAGTAAGACCTAAAAATCACTTAAGACTTGTTGCTCTGGCCAGGCTCGGTGGCTCAGCCTGTAATCCCAGCACTCTGGGAGGCCGAGGTGAGTGGATTGCCTGAGTTTGCGGGTTCAAGATCAGCCTGGTCAACTTGGTGAGACCTCATCTCTACAATAAATAAATAAATAAATTAGCCAGGTGTGGTAGCACACACCTGTAGTTCTGGCTACTTGGAAGGCTGAGGTGGAAGGATTGCTGGAGTCCAGCAGGTCAACGCTGGGGTGGCCGTGAGCGTGCCACTGCACTCCCATTTGGGCCACGGAGTGAGACTTCAACTCAAAAAAAAAAAAAAAGATGTCTTGCTCCCACAGTGATCTCCCAGCAAGTAGTTGAGGATGAGGAGGCTTGAACTTGCACAATCAGATGATGCTCACGGAACTCTGGGGCCAGATGTTCAAGTATTACCCACCATGGAGTAGTGACTGGACTTGGGCTCTTGACTCAGATTGCCTAGGCTACAGCCCTTACTTCACCATTTTACCTATCCTCTCAGTGCCTCAGTTTCCCAATCTTTAATACAATGATAAAAACAGTGTTTACTTCACAGGTTGGGTGTGATGACTGAGATTCATTCATTTAAGAGTTAAGCCAAGTGCCAGTTCAATGAATGTTATCCATTGTTATCCTCATTATAAACTGATTATCAGATCTAAATTATTTTTCACCAGATATGCATGCAAATATCATCTCAAAAAGCATTCGGATAGCTAGTTCTACAACAACACCAACGAACAGAGATATCACCACCTAAAGCAAGCAACTTATCCTTCCCTCTCCACGTTTATATCTGGCAAAATCAAGTCTTCCCTTGGGTTACACAAAGTGTTCTTATAGTAACTATAACACCCCCCCAAAAGAATATGTAACAGAAAATAATGGATAAATCAGACTTGACCAAAATTCAAAACTTTTACATTTCCAAAGACACTAATAAGAAAACACAAGTCACAGATGGGAAAATAATATTCACAAATCATGTGTCTGATAAAGGACTTGTATTCAGACAAAGAACACTTAAAATCCCAAAATAAGAAGATAACTCCATTTTAAAATGAGCAAATGATTTGAATGGATTTTACCAAAGAAGGTACAGGAATAATTAATAAGCACGTAAAAATATGACCAACATAATTTGTCATCAGAGCAATGTAAATTAAAAGCACAATAAGATACACTCCACACCCAATAGGATCACTATAATAAAAAAATACTGGCATTAATAAGTGTTGTGGAGGATGTTGAGAAACCAGACTCCTCATACATTGCTGGTAGGAGTGTAAAATGGTATAGCCACTTTGGAAAATAATTCAGCAGTTTCTTAAAAAGTTAAACATAAAATTACCACATAGTCTAGCAATTCCACTCCTAGGTATCTATCCAAGAGAAATGGAAACCTATGCCTTTACAAAGACTTGTACATGAATGGTCATAGCAGCATCATTCATAATATTCAAAAAGTGGAAACCAACTGTCTACCAATTGGTTAATACATCACCAGGATGCAGTATTCCATATCAATAGGGATGAATCACAAAATCATACTAAGGAAGGAAGGCAAGTTCCAAAGACTCCATCATATGACTTAATGTTCACAAAATACCCAAGAAAGACAAATCCACAGAAGTAGAACGTAGATTCATGGCTGCCTTGGGCTGGTGGCAGGAATGGTCAGTGATGGTTCACGGACATGAGGGGTCCTTGAGGTGATGAAAATGTTCTAAACCTGGACTGTAGTGATGTTTACACAACTTGTGCATTTTCTAACAATCATTCCATCGTATGTTTGAAACAGGTAAATTTTATGATTTATAAATTATATCTTAATAAAGTTATGCTTAAAAATTGCCTTGTTAGCCTGTAAATTTTTGCCTATGTTTTTAACAATTAATGCAAATGTTAAAGTTTTGTGTTTTTTGGTTTTGGCTCAATTTGCATTGTAAACTACAAATGAAAAACTGCATATAGAAAATGGGAAAAACAAAAGTGCGAAAAATATTGCTTCAGATATATATGTGTGTGTATATATATATATATATATATATATTTTTTTTTTTTTTTTTTGAGTTGGAGTCTCACTCTGTCGCCCGGGCTGGAATGCAGTGTCATGCTCACCGTCACTCCAGTGTCAACCTTCTGGGCGCCAGCAATCCTTCTGCCTCAGTCTTCCAAGTAGCCTGAACTACAGTCTTCTGCTACCATGCCTGGCTAATTTTTTATATATTGTGGAGATAAGGTCTTGGCAAGTTGCCCGGGCTAGTCTGAAATTCACAGGCTCAGGCAATCTGCTCACCTCAGCCTCCCAAAGTGCTGGGATTACAGGCTGAGCCATCAAGCCCGGCCTAAAATTTTAAAAAAGTCATTAAAAGTGAAAAGGAGAGACATTTCACTCTCCATAAAAAGTGCAATTCACTGAGAAAATGTAATAATCATGAGTCTTTATGCCCCTAATAGCAGGGCTTAAAGTTATAAACGGCAAACCCCAATTAACATAGGAGATGAAATTAACAGATCTGTGTTTAGAGGGACACTTCAACACACTTATCTCAGAAGTAAACAAATTAAGTAAGCATAAAGTAAGGATGGGGAGTATTGGAAAACAAAATGAGCTTATTTCATAAAACTTTGAACTTACCAGAGATAACACCGTCTTCATAAATAGCCATAGCCATGCTTCCAAATTGATCATGTATTAAGTCATACAGAAAAGCCCAATAATTTCTGAATATCGGTATTTTTAGAAAAATAAAATTACATGCATCTTGCTATTGCCAGACAGTCCACAGAACTCACCTTGAAAATCCCCTCCCTTAAGTCTCCATGGTTTTGATTTGCCAAAAAAATTCAGCACTTGTGTGTATGGTTATATTGACTCCCCATTGACTTCTTCTGCTAAGAAGGCTAGGAATTTAAAATCCCAATGTACTCCTTGCTTTCCTTTTCTTTAATTTGCTTAAATTCTATTGGCCTCATTCCCACAGAGTTTGCAAAAAGTGTTTTCCCTCATGTTCACTGGTCGATTCTGCCCAATTCCAAGTGCTTATTTCTTTTAATTGAAAAAACATTTCCCCTAAGGTTTATTTCTTTCTTTTTCCAGGTACCTACGCTTGGAAGCACCAGTACTGGCTAAATTTCACTGTGAACAGGTGACCGTCTCCCTGGTGACCCTTCTTCCTTGCCCCCTATTCTCCCTGGTTTGGTCTTTCTAGTGGTTTTCTATCCTTTGCTTCCCGGTTCTTGACTGTTACCACATGCCAGAAATTCTAAGGAGACAGTGGGGGAATAAAACCTACTGGCTCTCGCAGGTCATGGAGTGAAGGTAAGAAGTGCCAAGAGCCAATATGCAGGCAGAAAAGTTGGAGCTAAAGATTCGCAGGGTCTTTTTGTTGTTGCCTTCTTCTGGATTTCCTGAATAGAGCTGTGTGATCTCTTCCTCTTTCTGGGATTAATGTAAGCCTTCTTCAAATGTCCTTTATTATCTATTTCCCCTAATTCACTCTGTCGCCCAGGCTAGAGTGCAGTGGCACATTCATGGTCACCGCAGCCTCCACCTGCTGGGGTCCAGCCATCCTTCTGCCTCAGCCTTCTAAGTAGCTGAAACTACAGGTGCGTGCTATCACGCCCGGTTAATTTTTTGATTTATTGTAGAGATGAGGTCTCACCATGTTGCTCAGGCTTGTCTCAAACCCGCGGGCTCAAGCAATCCTCTTGCCTCCACCTCCCAAAGTGCTGCAATTATAGGCCTGAGTTATCGCACCTGGCTGGCTTCCCTTTTTTTTTTTTTTGAGTTGGAGTCTCACTCTGTCGCCCATACTGGAGTGCAGTGGCCGCTCCCGGCCACTGCAGCCTCGATCTGTTGAGCTCCGGGGGATCCTTCCGCCTCAGCCTTCCGAGTAGCTAGAACTACAGGCGTGCGCTACCATGCCCGGCTAATTTTTTTTTTGTAGAGATGAGATCTCGCCAAGTTGCCCAGGAGGGTCTCGAACCCGCGGGCTCAGGCAATCCACTCACCTCAGCCTCCCAAGGCGCGGGATTACGGGCTGAGCCACCGAGCCTGGCACCTGGCTGGTTTCTTAATCTGACAAATTATACTCTAACTCCTCTGCTTCTTCCTTTATCCTTAACCAGCCCAGATTTAAATACTGAAAAGAAAAAAAAAAATCACAGACCATTGCTAACCTTTGAGATTTCAGCTTCTGCTACAGAATGATAAAGCGAGCTAAGATGTTATTTCGAATCTAGCTATAAAACCGGCAAATATTCTGAAGTCATTGATAGGGCACAGGTGTGGATACTTTACCAACAAATTACCTGGCAGGGAGTAGAATGTCTTCTGCACTCTGTTTAGTAGAAGAGTTGTCACCACTGTCCCATATACAGTGGGAATGTAGAGCACATTTCAATGAAAATTTTTCAGAACTGGGCGCGGTGGCTCATGCCTGTAATCTCAGCACTTTGCGAAGCAGAGACGAGAGGATTGCCTGAGTCCAGGGGTACGAGAGTAGCCTGGGTAACTTGGCAAGACCTTGTCTCTACAATAACAACAAAACAACAACAAAAAGCTGGACATGGTGGCGCACCTGTGGTTCCAGCTACATGGAAGGCTGAGGTGAAAGGATCACCTAAGCCCAGCAGGATTGAGGGTACAGCGGCTGTGAGTGTGCCACTGCACTCCAACCTGGGTGACAGAGTGAGACTCCTACTCAAACCAACAAGCAAAAAAAAGAGAATTTTTCGATTCGAGAACTGGCCCTGGGATGTGCACAGGGGGATCCCATATGGCTGGAGGAGAGCAGATCTCCTGTGGAACAACATGTTCGCTGTGCCAGCACAGTGCCTTCCTGCCAGAGTACACTGGGACTTGAACCTTTCAGAATGAAACATTGAGATACTGACTATGCAACTTGCAAAAGCACTTAAGTTGCTTGCAAAGGCATCGTGCTTTGTTTTCTGTTCAGGAAAATACTTAAATTTAGCAAAAACAAACTTATAATGGATGAGAAGGAGCAAGAGGGAGCCTTCCGGTATGCTATAAGTGGTCTGTATCACCACCTGGATGGCAGTTATACATGCAAATAGAAACATACAAATGCAAAGCTCATGGAAGTGAGCACTGAGGATACAGTATTTCATGCGTTCTATATTTGATTACAAACATTTAAAAAACAGAGATGGATGGTGGTGATGGTTACACAACCATGCAAATGTACTTAATGCCACTGAATTGTTCATTTAGAAATGGTTAAAATGGAGAATTTTATGAGCATTTTGCTATAATAAAAATTAAAATGCATACTTGAGTTCAGCTCACTACCATATTTTAAGGGATGCTACTTGACTAACTCTAATGCTGGAAACACCATCCTTCTAAATGAATGGAAAAGTCACCTCCCTGCCTGGAGAATGTGTCTTGGGGCTTCACTCATTTTCCAAGTCGCTTCCTTCCCAAGGTCTACAATCTCTACTAGAAAATGGAATCCTATCCTACAGTGTGGCCTCTGTCCTGGCCTTCTCATGACCCTCACCCGATCCAGCTCTCACATTCTCCCCTGCATGCTTCGACTTCCGGGGTTGGGGGAAGCTGAACAAAGGCCTAGGGTTCAAGGGGAGGGCAGGGTGCAGACAGGGCAGAGAGAGGAGGCGCAAGGCCCAGCAAGTATCTCTGTTCCCCTCCTATCTCTGGCTTCCCCTCACCTCTCCTCCCCCAGCCCGAGGCAGGAGGCAAATTGTTGACTTTTACTCAGGAAAGAGACCCTAGGTCAAGTTCCACCTCCTTATTTTGATTTCATTTCATTTATTAATGAGGCAAACAAAGCACAGAGAGGTGAAGGGGCTTTTCCAAGGTCACACAGCTAGTTGGAGGTTGAGCCAGGACTAAAGTTAAGGCCCTCTGATGCACAGTGCTGGCCAAGACCTATAGGCTTGATCTGCTGCTCCTGAGTCCTTCCATCCCTTCTGTCTCCTCTATCTCACCTTCCTGCCAGAGTTTTAATTCTCATGTCATAAAATTTACCCATTCAAAGTTTACAATTCAATGGGTTTTTAGTATATTGCATGTCATGCAAATCATATCAATTTTAAAACATTTTCAACACTCACCAAAGAAACCCTGTATCATTAGCAACCACCCCCCAGTTTCCCCCAACCTCTCGGCCCTAGGAAACCATCAATCTATAGATTTGCCTTTTCTGCACATTTCATATTAGTGGACTCATACAATATGGTGTCCTTTGTGACTGGCTTCATCCATGCCACAATTCTCCAGATCATTCAGTTGTTCTTGTCAAGGTAAGTGGAATAAAGGGGCAGAGAGAAGGATGAGAAACAGAAATCTGAGGGCTATGACACAGCAGCAGAATGAAATGAAGGCAAGAAGTAATTCCCTCTTACGTACCACGCACTTAAGCAACCTATTCATATCCATGATTTCATTTAATCTTCATAGTCTAGGAGCACCATCATCCCCAAATTACATGCGAAAAGCTGAACAGGAATTCGGTATATTTTCCAAGGGAATGCAGGCCACAGGGAGCAGAACTAGGATCAGAATCCAAGTATGTCTGGCCCCAGAGCCCACTGTCTTTCTTTCACAAGATCCAGGACACCTCTGGAGCTGTCAGATTCCGACAGCGGTGTTTAACATCCACAGATGTTGGGGACTTCTGGTTAATCTAAAAAAGTAGTGATCACTGTGCTTTTAAATCATTTTTCTTCCCAAGTCCAGTGTATCTTCATTCGAAATCCATCAAGTCCTTGTTGCACTACAAGACCTACATGACCAATGTGGAGGACTGGATAAAGTATGGCTGCACGTTCTCATTTATAAGTGGGAGCTGGCTGGGCTCGGTGGCTCAGTCTGCAATCCCAGCACTTTGGGAGGCCGAGGTGCGTGGACTGCCTGAGACCGTGGGTTCAAGTCCAGCCTGGGCAACTTGGCAAACCCTCATCTCTACAATAAACAAAAAAATTAGCCGGGCATGGAAGCATGTGCCTGTAGTCCTGGCTACTTGGAAGGCGGAGGCGGAAGGATCGCTGGAGCCCAGCATGTTGATGCTGGGGTGGCCGTGAGTGTGCATTCCAGCCTGGGTGACAGAGTGAGACTACAACTAAAAAAATAGTAATAATAAATGGGAGCTAAACACTGGGTACATAAGAATGGGAACATTCGTGACCCGCCTGGGCAACTTGGCAAGACCTCATATCTACAATAAATCAAAAACTAGCAGGGCAAGGTAGCGCGCGTCTGTAGTTCCAGGTACTTGGAAGGCTGAGGCGGAAGGATCGCGGGAGCCCAGCAGGTCGAGGCTGAGGTGGCCGGGAGCAGCCACTGCACTCCAGTCTGGGTGACAGAGTGAGACTCCGACTCAAAAAAAAAAAAAAAGAATGGGAACAGCAGACGCTGGGGACTCCTAAGGGGGGGGGAGGGAAAAGAGTAAGGGGTGAAAAACTATCCACTGGGTACCATGTCCATTTAGGTGACAGGTTCAATAGAAGCCCAGACCTCACCATCACACAATGCACCCATGTAACAAACCTGCATGTGTACCCCTTGAGTCCAAAATAACATTTTTAAAAAAGAGAGAGATGAGCAATGGGAACTTTCCAGGGTATAGTTATTAAGAACACGAGCCTGGGTCAAATTCTGGTTCTTTTCGTTGTTTGATATTCAAGTCAATTAATATAGAAAGCACTTGTAACAGTGTCAGGCATGTAGAAAGGCATATGTGAATTTTGTTAATGACTGCTATTATCTTTAGTCATTCCTTCCCCACCTGCCACTCCCTGCCCCTCTGGTTCAGCCAACGTAACTTTTCTTTGTGTCTGGAACCTATCATGCACTCACATGCATCTGTATTCTGATGCTCCTGCTATGCTCTGAGTAGGCAGGTGTTCACACCTTCCCTGTCTGGCTGGGAAGGCTGGAGTCTCTGCATAACTCTCCTCTCTTTTCCCAGGCAAAATTAGCTGCTCCCTCCTCAGAGTGCCTTTGTCCTTAATACACTTTCCAGCAGAACAGTATTTACATGGCGTCCCCCCTGGTAATCATGAGCTCTGCAAAAGCAGGGTCTATGTCATGTTCATCCTTTTACCCAGTAGCTGGCAGGGGCCTGGGGAGAGGGAGGGCTGTCTCAAGGGCAGCGGCAAGATGACCATTTTAGACGAAGCCTGCTGTTTACAAAAGACTTTGGAAATATCTCGAATGTGTTAGCCCATTTTGATATATCTTCATTTAAAAAAAAAAGTCATATTGGGAGTCTCAAAAAATGATGTCTACAGCAGAAGTCACACACTTTTTTAGGTAAAGGACTTGATAATAAATATTTTAGGATTTGTGGGTCATATGGTCTCTGTTGCAACTACTGAACATTGCCCTTGTATTTCCAAAGTGGCTAAACACAGGAATGGGATGGGTGTGGCTGTGTTCCAATAAAACTTTATTTATTTATGGATACTGAATTTGAATTTCATTTTAATGTGTCACAAAATATTGTTTGTTTTTAAATTTTCTTCCAATCACTAAAAAATGTAAAACTCGTCCTTAGCTGCAGGCCATATAAAGACATAGTGGAGGTTGGATCTGGAGACATGTTGCAAGGACATGTTGCTTTCAGACTCCTGGTATAAAGGATTTTACTTTCTACTACCTTATGAAAATCGTGTTTCCAAATATCCTTAAAAGTAGAATTGCCAGAGTTAGCAAATGAAAATATAGAACACCAAGAGACATTTTCATTTCAGATAAACAAGGAATACTTTTTTCAGTGTAAGTATGCCCCATGCAGTATTTATGTATTTTTATCTGACACCCTAATTCGAAGATAATAGTACTCTCCAGGTGTAAAGATATCGATCTCATCCCCCACCCTTCCCGCAACACCAATGTGCCTCGACCTTCCTCCACCCCCTCCCCCTCCCCAGCTCCCCCATCTCTATCCCCTCCCCCCATAAGCGTTAACTATGTATATTCCCACGTGGAGCGCCCTTGGCCTCACCGTGTGGGCGAGAGAACACAGACTCCTGTCAATCACACCTCCTTCCTCAGTCCATAAGATGGAGGAAGATGGCGCCAGTCATGTGGGCAAACCTCCTGGGCAGGGGTGCTTGGCCAAGGTGGCGGCTGCCGTGGGGCGAACCTGGCCGTGGGCTGGGAAAGCCCCAGCCAAGAACACTTCTCCTTGGGGTTCCCAGGAAGAGGAATAGGAGGTTACACTTTGCAGGCCAGAGTGTGTCGATTCAAGGCATTCTTGATTTTTTTCCTCTGTGATTGTTCCCGGCGTTTATTATTTCTGGAAAAGTAATAAATAAAAATATTCCGGCCTTCTCTCAGTAAGACTCCTGGAAACAAATAGGCTCAGGAGAAATACAAAGCCTATTAAAGTAGTGCTGTGATAAACATACAAGGCAGGTGTCTTTTTGGTAAAGTGATTTATGCTCCTTTGGGTGTGTACTTAGGAGTGGGATTGCTGAATCAAATGGTGACTCTAACGAAGGGAGCAACAGACACCGAGGGCTCCTGAGGGTGAAAGGGAGGAGGGGGTTAACGGTTGCAAACCTCCCCAAGTGGTACTGCCCACCACTTGGATGATGGCTCAGTAGAAGACAAACCTCACCATTATGCAATATACCATGTAACAAACCCACACATGGACCACTTGAATCTAAAAACAAAAATTAATAAACTAGGAGGAACACCTCCACTAAGGACAGTGTAAGGCTGCAAGGACTTTTAGGGGTTGGGGAACTGAGCCAGGGATGAAAATGTCAAGGACAGAGTCAGAACTGCATGAATGTCCCACCATGAGACCCAGTCCCTTCTTGGAAGATCTAAGTTTGCCCCCACATTCTTGATATGGTTCATTAACACAAATACTGCTCTCCTGAAATTCTGCTTCTTCCAGAAAGCCTGCTGTCCCCCTCCAAGTCAAGTGTTTTTCTCTTCTAAACTCCTTAACGTTAAGCTTAATGCCACTGTTGGCAATGAATCTTGCACTAACCCTCAACACCTCTTGAACAAAACTGTTAAGATATTTTTTCTATGAGGGAAATATTTCATGGGTTTTCCTTGTGTTCCAAAGACCAGGGATATGCTTTATGTCAGTGTGCCTGAAGTGGTACTTTGCTCAGGGCATTTTTGATTTTTCAAGTCACTGAAGTCAACTGTGACAATATTCATATAATCATCTTGAGCAATATTATCAATAGTGGTATAGAAATATATAAACAAATGTAATTTATTTTTACATCTAGGGCCTTTTTTTGGTTGTAGGTGGCTTTTAAATAATTTGTATCAGTAATTAACAGTGATTACAGTTATCCTAAATCTTGGCATCAAAGACCATCCCCATCTTCACTTTTTTTTGGTTCATCATTCTTTCTTCTGTATTTAGGTGAATTTTTGTTTTTACAACATATCTCTAAAACTCAGTGTAGTTTTCTCCCATTAGTTAGTTGGTAAAGTGGAAACCTGACAAAGCCTTTTTTTGAAAAAAAAAAAAAAAAAAAAGCTTGATAAAATACATAATAGCCTACAAAAAAACTTGATAAAATACATAATAGCCTACATATGTGTCTATTTAAAGTTTCAATTTTTAAGCTTTGAGTCAGCCACAAAATGTTCATTTTACTACTCCCAACTCTCTACCTAAGTGGCCTGTGGCAAAAATACAGGTACTTACATTGTTATTTATCCTAGCAGTATCAGCACTGCTAATCTATCGGTTTGTCTTCGTTTATTTCTGGTAGCAACTGAGAAATCAGCAAGATAGTGGCTATTGGACCCAATAGAGAAAGCATCTGAGCACTTTTGGTGATATACATTTTAACTTCCAATTTATCTTGAAACTCTTACATTTTATTTCAGGATTTGTTTTCACTGTTTCCTTTGTTCTTTTGAATCTCTTACAGCAGGAGGCACAGGAAAACTCTTGAGACAGTCTCAATTTTTCAGAGCATCTATTGTATAAGGAAGTACTTACATAAATACATAGTAGTTTGGGGTGGATTGTTAAATTTAAAAAGCAACCATCTCACTTATTTTTAAATGGTCAGTTAAAATAAAAACATTGTAAGTTAAAACCTAAAATAGCAATTTGACATTTGTTTGGTCCTCACAAATATCAAACAGTAAATGTATATCCTTTCTATTTCCCCATAAAACTCAACTTTGTAAAATAAATATATTTTAAAGCATATTTCTTCTTGAAGTTTTAAGCAATTGATTCTACAAGAAAAACTCATGATAGTAAAAGTCATCTATTTTTCTTTAAGTTAACGGGAGTCAGTCTACTGATAATTTCAAAACAATAGTTAATCCTGAAAACTCATCTACAATTATCTTCAAAATACATTTCTTAATTTCTCTGGATTATGAGTGCATTGTCTCTTGATCCTTTATATTGTATCATGTTTAGTGATTTTTTTTAGATGACAAACTTTTTCTTTTACATGTCAAAACTTTTACATTTGAACAAATTTTATTGGGAAAAATTGAAAATATTTATACTCTTAATTAGAGAGTAATAAACAGAACATGATTTAATCTTCTGATGGTGGGCAACCCCTTTGGGTCCCCTCCCACTGTGGGAGCTTTTCTGTCCTCTCAATAAATCCTGCTTTAAAAAAAAATCTTCTAGCCGGACTCGGTGGCTCAGCCTGTAATCCCGCGCCTTGGGAGGCTGAGGTGAGTGGATTGCCTGAGCCCACGGGTTCGAGACCCGCCTGGGCAGGCAAAACCTCATCTCTACAATAAATCAAAAAACTAGCCGGGCGTGGTAGCGCACACCTGTAGTTCCAGCTACTTGGAAGGCTGAGGCGGAAGGATCGCCGGAGCCCAGCAGGTAGAGGCTGCGGTGGCCAGGAGCAGCCACTGCACTCCAGTCTGGGCGACGGAGTGAGACGCCAACTCAAAAAAAAAAAAAGATGTCCATGACGATTTCACAGGCTAGCAGAGAAGGCAGATATGATTGAAGGACACTCCAAAGCAATGAAACAGGATGAAAAGCCCAGTAACAGCAGCAATATCTGGGCCTTGAGCATGCATTTTATCTGGGGCTGATACAGCTTCAGGTATTCCGCCAATTTGGGGTTTCATGATTTACTTCCTGACATGATCTCGTTCTCATAACAGCTCCCTTTGTGTTTGAGTCCTCTTTGGGTTCTCATTTCCAGGTCCCTATCTCTTGGCTCTTCACATCTACTGTCACTAGATGTACCACTCATCCCCAGCTCAGCTTAATTCCACCTACTTAATGCAGTGTTCAATCCTCTGGTCAATATTGACCTATATAATGAGTGGATGTGTAGGACTGAGGCATGAATCAAATGCTTTAGAAACAGAGGAATGAATAGTTAACTCTGCCTGCGAAAGTAAAAGAGCAACCATTAAAACTAGGAGGAAGAGGAAGGGCATTCTAGACAGAGAGGAGAGCAAGCGAAAAGCGCAGATGTCAACATGTGTCTCCTTCAAGGACCTATCAGAAGACACAACTGATGTGACAACTACTAGAAGGTTCTACCCAAAGAGGTTGATTACCTCTCCTCACTCAAGGCAAACATTCACCTGAGGATTTTACCAGACTCTACCATGGAAAGAGTGGAGTTGTATAAGAATGGGGGCAAAAGTGTAGAAGACGGCAGAAAGTAGAAGTTTCATATAATATCCAAACAGTGTGACTACAGCCTGTGTGGTTCTGTGTATCTCTCAGAAGCTAAAAAGTTATTCAGCACTTAAAGTATTTACAGATACATGTGTCTTGCTGAAAAACTGCAGATGTCTTTCAGATGTCATTTAATTGCACCTGAGTGTTAATTTGGAGGTTTACAATAGTTTTTTGTTTTTGTTTTTACTTATGTTACATTAATATTCAATGATCTGCTTGTTCTTGGAAGAAGTTTAGGGGTTCTTTTAATTAAACATATAATAAATCGCTATTCTCCTAGATCCACATGAGACACGTGCATAGTCAAAGTCCACAGAAATTTCTTTTTAAAGTTCTGCCCTTTGTTTTTTCTTTCCTTGGTTGTAATAAAAAGACCCCAAATAGTCATTATCATTTTTCTAGGCTGTCCAGAATATTTTGGTCCAAGATACCTCACATAGTTTATGCACATTAAATAAAAATTTGGAGCCAGGTTTTTCCATCTAAAATTCACTGAGGCCTTTTATTCATACCTGATACCCATTACTCCTTATTCCAAACGTACTGAGCTTACCCAGCTAAAGAAGAGGAAAACAGAATTTCAAAGCTAATTGAGAAGGTGGAAAGAGGGGATTGAAAAATAGTTTGATTTTTTTGGTCCAAGCCAGAAATTATTAGATTCTCTTTTGTGCTTTTGTCAATCTCTTTACTAGAAACAAACAATTGTTTATATCATTTAAATTAGATACCTCAACTAGGAAATCAAAAGGTATTTTATGTGCTTTAATAAAGCATCACTGTTACGATTATTATTTCATATTATTCAATTTGAAGACATTGCCAAATATGTTTAAATTTGTTCCTTATAAAGTTTTTTTAATTCCTGAATAATTGATATATTGATAAAAGTGGCACAAACAAAAGAGTAGTATAAAATACATTCTGTATTGAACTTAGAGCACAATGTATTTATAACAATTGAACAATGTATATGAAGTACAGTCAGACCACGGCTTTAATTTCAATAAATGCCATGATATCTGGGTGTAAACAAGAATCACACCAGCTGATGAAGTAAAATGACAGGCCAACTTGAGAAGGCCCCTACAGAGAAGTCAGATACAGAAAAAAAGACTAATAATTTCGAATTTGCCTTAATTCTTTTGTATACCATCAACTCTTTATACCATCAATAGAACCATTAAACAAGGGCAGTTTATTAGGCTGGTTCACACAATTCAAATTAAAATGTATTTCCTTTATGTATCACAAGTCATTACATTTGTAAAGGAACTTAATGTCAGATGAAATTAAAATTTTAGTGAGGTTCAGAATTATAACAAAAAATAAAAATATGTCAAATACCCTGCAAAAAATTAAAAAAATAAAATACATTCTGTATTAGTAAAGAATAGTGCTAGTTTCTGTAGCAAACTCCCAAATGTTCACATCTTAACCCTATGGATTTTTCTTGCTAATGTGAATTAAATATGGATATTTCTGATCAACAACAGATTTCTTCCATGCATGGCTCCTTCTGTTGTTTGGCTCTGCCATTCCTTAAGCCTCGACATCTCCATCTATTCCAATAGAAGGAAAAAGCGTTTGGGAAAGAGTATGGAGATTTGTATTGGCCTCTTTATGGCATAAATCACTCTGCTCTCATTGTCTTGGCAAGAACCATGCCTAGTTACAAAGGATGCTGGAAAGTGAACTTCCTGGCTCCACATCCATTTCCAGAAACTGCTCTGTTCTATCAAAGGCAGTAAATGAAAGTTAGTTGATTACTATTCCTCACTACCACATAGTATATGTTGTCAATTAAATACTACAACTAAAATGTTAAATGATATCACATCATGAATAAAAACATGTAACAGCAAGCTAGAAAACATTTTTCACTAATATAAGTATAGGCCTTAACCACTGCTGAATACTTATGTAAGCTATAGAACTTGCCAACTTAGAATTCATTTTCTTCTCTCATTTCTTTTAATTTGTTTTTTTAAGGAATATTGACATCAAAAAGTGTTACTTTTCTTGCTAAAATCCCCAAGTAAGATATATTTGATGATATGGAACATTTTAAATATCACATTGATAAAACTGGGAAATACATTGGTGATCATTTAATGCAAATCCTCATTTTCTGAATAGAGGAAAGTTACATAGTGATAGGAGATGAATCAAACAAACCAAATCTGATTTTTATCATGTCCTGTATCTAAAATCAATAATTGCTAAATAAAAATAATAATTTTATCATTCTTATATTGAAGTCAATAATTAGTATGACTATAATGGATGTGCCCTTATATATTTTGCTGTAAACAAATATTATTACGTCTGTACCACAGGCAATGCCAAAATTAGCCAGTAGTAGCAACATCGACCACAACCAAATGATATCCATCTCTGTTAGTAAGAAAAGGTGTACATACCATCTTACTCTGTATCCATAAAATAAGAGACTTTGAGGTGGTAATATCTAATGCCTACTGCAGAAAATGTACTGCGGTAAAAAAAAATAAAAATAAAATAATAAAAAGTCCTTAAAGTCTCCGTTCAGTTCTGTGATTCTAGGGTCTTTTAGAAGTTAATAGTTTAATGTTTAGCTAATTAGCATCCATGTCATTTGCTCTGCTAGTGTTAACATCATTCAACTGTGGTTTAAAATAGACCCATGTTCATATAATCTTGTTCCTTAGTACACTCTTTTGCGTAATTTAAGATGTAAAGTCAATATTGCAAATTTAGCTATTTAAAGAATGTGCATAGTTGTATTAACTACAAAACAGAGTAGATTCCATTCAAGATGTAAAGACATAAATTAGTATGACTGTGCAATGATAAATAAGCATGGTATTTCATTGGAGACAAAGATTATCTTCTTCCAATGTTGCTTAGTGCTTTTTCATGAAGCTATATTAAATTTTTGTAGTGAAACCTAAAACCAAATGAAATCTTCTTGATGTGGGGTTTATTTCTAGAGGTTTGGGGTTTCTCTATAAACTCCAAATCCATGTGTGGTTCATAGAAAATGTTGGTAAGACTCAATCAATTTTTGGAAAACCTGGATAGAATTTCAAGCAATTAGAAACAAGAGAATGAATGTGTTTTGTTTACTTTAAACCAAGCTCTGTGGGTTTTGAATTTAGAATTGAACAATTGGGGTTTAAGTTCCACTCACAGGGAAAACATGACTTCCTAGTGGAAAGAAAAGACCTGAAGAAAACAATTTTTGCTTTGGAAAAATATAAAAATTGTTCATGCGTGGGCTCTGGAACCAAAACACAATGGTTGAAAAGAGGTTGCCTGAGAAGAATTAAAGAAATTGTGTAATACAGTTTGTTACTGTCAGTTGCCGGCCCCCCAGTTGAAGTGAATTCCAGAACCTATAAGAAGTGTCAACACATATAATTTTCTTGGAGAACAAAATGTTAAGTCATATATTAATGGATTAAGTTCAACAAATTATTTTTAAAATAAACAACAAAGTTTTGTAAAAGCAAACCTGTGTCGGTGCATTGTCTGAATTCAGCTGATTATATTCCAAATAAGATGTGCCTGTGAGGTAAATAATAAAATAATAAGTCTCATTGCTTCAGAGGCAGGAAATCTGAAACTTGGTGTTAAGGGTTGAATTCATGTGTGTTATGTGACAATGTGAGTCTTACCATCTTATAGCTCAGACACCTATGGCAGCCAAGACATGGGTTGATTCACAGGGTTGAAAAAAAGTCTGCCATGTTTGTAAATGTATGCTTCTCCTTTTTGGCATTCCATAGATTTTTGACTGGAAGACTTCATGGAAGAAGTGAATCTGTAAAAGGTGAAGCCAAAAAACAAAACTGGTAACTGGCATATTAAAAGAAAAAATAACCTTTTCCAATCATATGGAAGGAGTGTGAAAAAGAGGTATGGATCATGAATATTGAAGGATATATAGTTAAAGGGGTGATTAAGCCCTAGACTAGAGGAAGATGGAGAAAAAGATTTGGAAATGAGAAGATTTCTGTCATGGCTTACTTATATGCAGAGTTGGATTCTCTTTTGCTAAAAGAAACACACACACACACACACACATTTTTAAATTAAAGATGGAAATATTTGTAGAAATTCAAAAAACAGATTACTAAATCTAAAATTTGTGAAATCAGTTCTACTACTCCACATACAGCCAGATTCTTCACTCCCGAGAGAAAAAATAAGATTTCTAAAGATGATTTTTAAACTAAACTGGGATGCAATTTTAGTGGGATGCATTTAGAACACAAGTCTAGGTCAATTTAAAGCCAATGCAGTCTGGTTTTCAAATAAACCTGGATTCAGTTAAAGGTTGGGGTAAAAGCCATCAGAAACCTGCAAACAGGTGAAATTTAGCAAAGCAAGCTAATTTGAATTGATTTTTAAGATTTCCCCCAACCCAATATTGGAAGGGCCAACCAAGGTACTGAAAGGTTGCTCTGGATTTTTGAATTTGTTTAGATAAGTTTATATGCAAGCACCCAAAGAAACAAAATGTCATGTTTTGTGAAACTCTGGTTTACTTGAATGCTATATCCTGAAAAAACAAAAAAACTCAGGTCTATAAAAAGAGTTGGAAAGTCTTACAAACATTTTATAAGCTGATTGATTGGTAAGCAGATTGAGGTGGAAGTTTGTTTTGTTTGTTTTAGTTTGAATTTTATGTAAATGCCGTGAATTCTAAATGTTTGACTCAACAGTTAGGAATGAAAAACTTAGAAGTCCTGAAAAGAAGAGATTACAAATAGAGAGTAATTGAAATAAAAGGTAAACAAAATGAATAACCCCAAAATCCTCCACCTGAATAATTCAAAAATCCAAGCAGATTCGTACTGGGGGTGGTGGGGGGGTGTTAAACTAAAAGATGAACTTTGTTACAATTTAATCTAGATTATAGATGAGAACAAAAGCTCCAGCCTGCCATTTGCTCACTGTTAAATTTTCTCTAAACAGATTATTGAAAGGTCCCAAACATTTACTTAGTTTAGTCATCTGAACCCAGCACTTATAAGAAGAATTCTGAAGTAGTATTCACCAATGGTAAAAAAACAATAAATTCAAGGATTAATTCAAAGCATGTTACTCAATATTTTTTTGTTTTTAGGTAAAATCATTAAACTCCGATTAAACTAGTAAATTTACTAAGGATCATGGATAGCATTTTCTATATTTTGTAATACCCAAGATATCTAATAATAAATTAACTAGAGAATAGGTCCTATAATGACTTAAAGCTTTTAACTATTTAGAAAATGCCAAATTCTACCCACTGAAAAGATCTAGAAAAAAAAAATCAACCCAGTAACAAGGAAATTTCACATCAATTTTCCACTAACAGAAATCACGGCTCTTTGGAAAAATAGTTGATTCCAAGTCTAAGGCAAAAAATGTAAAACATGAACTTGAAGTACCTATCATACCAGCAATCAAAGAAGCTATCAAATCCTGTGATGAGCACAGGGAGATAACAGGAGCAAATTTGAATAGGCTTACAGTGGTCAAAGAGGACAATTTGAACATCAGTAAAACAATAAAGGCAATAGATTAAAGCACATGAAATATGATTAAATCATGCTCACTTCAGCAGCACATATACTAAAATTGGAATGATACAGAGAAAATTAGCATGGCCCCTGCGCAAGGATGATGCACAAATTTGTGAAGCTTTCCATATTTTTGAACATAGATGCAAAAATCCTCAACAAGATTCTCGTAAATCTGATCCAAAAACACATCTCAAAAATCATCCACCATGACCAAGTAGGTTTCATCCCCAGGATGCAGGGCTGGTTCAACATTCGCAAGACCATAGATGTCATTAAATACATCAACAGATGTAAAAGCAAGAACCACATGATTCTCTCATTAGATGCAGAAAAAGCTTTTGATAAAATCCAGCATCCCTTCTTGATAAAAACCCTCAAATATCTAGGTACAGAAGGAGCATACCTCAAAATAGTAAGTGCCATCTATGACAAACCCACAGCTAGCATATTGCTAAATGGTCAGATACTAAAATCATTTCCCCTGAAAAATGGAACAAGACAAGGTTGTCCACACTCACCCCTCTTGTTCAATATTGTGTTGGCAGTCCTAGCTCAGGCAATTAGACAAGAGAAGGAAATCAGGGGTATCCAAATAGGAAAAGAGGAAGTCAAGTTATCCCTCTTTGCTGATGATATGATCCTATACCTTGAAAATCCAAGAGAATCTATCAAAAACCTGCTGGCACTGATAAAGGACTTTGGCAAAGTCTCAGGGTACAAAATAAACGTGCAAAAGTCAGTTGCATTCCTATATACCAACTCCAAACAGGCAGAGACTCAAATAAAAAATCCCATCTTCAACAGCCACAGACAAAAAAGGAAATTCCTCAGCATCTTCCTGACCAGAGAAGTGAAAGACCTTTTACAATGAGAATTACAAAACACTGCTCAAAGAAATCCAAGAAGACACAAACAAATGGAAAAATATACCATGCTCATGCATAAGAAGAATCAACACTGTTAAGATGTCCATCCTACCAAAGGCAATCTACAGATTCAATGCAATACCCATTAAGTTACCAACGTCATTCTTCTCAGACCTGGAAATGACAATACAGAAATTCATATGTAAACATAAACAATAAACAACCATGAATAGCCAAAACAATCCTTAGCAAGAGAAACAAAACAGGAGATATCACACTTCCAGACTCCAAACTCTACTATAAGGCTACAGTAATCAAAACAGCCTGGAATTTGTACAAGAATAGGCACATAGACCAGTGGAACAAGACAGAGATTTCGGAAGCAAAGCCTTTATTCCTCAACCAACTCATCTTTGACAAAGCCCCCAACAACAACTACTGGGGTGAGGAAAACCTATGCAGTAAAAGGTGCTGGGAAAACTGACTGACCACATGCAGAAGATTGATACAGTACCCCTAACTATCACCATACACAAAAATTAACTCTAAATGGATCAAAGACCTAAACGTAAAACCTCAAACTATAAGAATCTTTGAAAACGCAAGAGACACCCTTATGGAAATTGGAACCAATTCCTACTCAGAACCCTAAAGGCCAATACCTAAAGAAATAAGATAGATAAGTGGGACCTCATCAAATTAACGAGCTTCTGCAAAGCAAAGGAAACCATCAAGAGAGCAGGAAGACAGCCCCCAGAATGGGAAAAAATATTTGCCAACTGTATATCTGACAAAGGCCTAACATCTAGAATCTACAAGGAACTCAAACGCACTGAAGGGAAAAAAAACAAACAGCCCCTTTAAAAAATGGGCAAAAGACATGAATAGACACTTCTCAAAAGAAGATATATGGGCAGCCAACAGACATATGAAAAAGTGCTCAGCCTCACTCATCGTCAGAGAAATGCAAATCAAAACCACATTGAGATACCACCTGACCCCTGTTTAATGGCCATCATTAATAAATCAAACAACAACAGATGCTGGTGAGGATGCGGAGAAAAAGGAACACTTCTACACTGATGGTGGGAATGAAAACTTGTACAACCTCTCTGGAAAACAGTCTGGAGATTTCTGAAAGAACTAGAAATTGACCTTCCATATGACCCAGCAATTCTCCTATTGAAAATATACCTGGAAGAACTCAAATCATTCTACAAAGATAACTGCACACATATGTTTGTTGCAGTTCTATTCACAATAGCAAAAACATGGAACCAACCATGTTGCCCATTGAAGCCGGACTGGATTTTAAAAATGTGGTATATATACACAATGGAATATTATGCAGCCATAAAGAACGACATACATATGAACTTTGTAGCAATCTGGATGGATTTGGAGTAAATCATACTCAGTGATTTATCACAGAAACAAAGAACAGAGTTCCATATGTTCTCACTCATAATAGGACCTTGAACAATTTTAATACTATAAGAAAACGATTGGCAGTAATGGGAAACAGTTGGGGGGGGTGAAATTGGCAGTTGAGAGAAACTGCTAGGGGAGGAGGGGCATACCTCATCAACAAGGGTATCTGCATAACGATCATTTGTATACCTAACCCTGAATTGCACCGCACATCTTTACAATAAATTTTTTTTTTAAAAGAGGAAAAAAAAAGAGAAATAATTTCTCCTACTTAAATATCAGGAGTCTTCCTGAGATTTAAAGAACTAAAGGACTAAGAGATCCAAATAATTAAGCTAATTACTCTGTGTAGAAAATTATGCATTTTCTAGAAGAACACACATGCATGCCCACATAAAAACAGCAGTGTGCCTTATCAAAGTGGCTCATATTTTGAAGATGTTTAGTTTCTATTTATTGAAAAATATTTACTTTTTAATCTGCTGTTTTCTATGTATAAGAAATGACATGCAAATTTCAGGTGTTTCTAACAGCTGTTAAGTTTATACATACCTAAGAAGTTTTGAAAAAGTCCACTGTGCTGATTTGAGTCTTCAGAAATGGATTATTTCATTTATTAATCAATTATGCAAAAAGTGTAAATAAAGATTTAAAAAATTTACTATTCTCTATTTCCTATCCTTGTAGAGTTATACATATCCAGCAAAATTTAAGGAAAGCTTTAGGCTGGGTGTGGTGGTTCACGCCTATAATCCCAGCACTTTGGGAGGTCAAGACAAGAGGACTGCTTGAGCTCAAGAGTTTGAGACCAGCCTGGGCAAAATAGGGAGACTTCATCTCTACAAAAAAATGTAATGTCCAGGTATTGTGGCAGGAGGATCTCTCCAGCTTAGGAGTTCAAGGTTGTGTTGAGCTGTGATCGTGCCACTGCACTCCAGCCTGAGTGATAGAGTAAGGCTCTGACTCAAAAAAATAAAATAAGACCACACAATACAATACAATATATACAATAGAATAAAGCCAGTTTTAAAAGCTAATCAGAAAACCAGAATGATGAGAGGAATATGACTAACAACAAAACATAAAGTCTTAAAAACATATTTTTTAAAAAAACCCATGACGTGTCAAAAATTGTCATCCAAGTTCATTTATATTTTGCTTCCTTTTCTTTACCATTATATTTATTAATTTAAAATATTTTTTGACTGCCTCCATTGTGACCAAAACTTTTTTGAGCACTAGAGATACAGGAGAGACCAAAACAATAACAACAACAACCCTATATTTACAGAGTTTAAGTTCAAATGAATGCACTCTATTGTTCAAACCTGACAATTTTTGTTGCTTACAATGTTTGGTAAATAATTCACTTCCTATTCCACCATCATTCTTTTTGTCTCATTATTTCATGCCTGGGTTACTGATATGCCAAGAAATTTTCCTTTACCCAATGTTTCTCCTTTTTAACCAGCCAATCCTCTTCTAGAGGAGTTATTTTACTTATTTTTTTTGTTTGTTTGTTTAAAGATTATGTCAGAACTCTTCTCAAAAAGTTATAATTACTTTCCCAAAATACAGAAATTCCTCAACATTGTCTTAAGGTTCTTTGTTTTGGAATACTAATTCAATTTTTTCAGAATGCTCTACAAATGATACCACTGACTAACACTAATACTTGTGTTAAGCTGAACTGCTTCCTCATCTTAGGTCTATGCTTGGGATTCTGACTTCCATGATTTGGTTGCTTGCATATCAGACAATCTCCACATGTCTCTGCTAAAATTTTGACTTATTTTTCAAACACTTGAGGATCCTATAGTCTCTATAATACCTTTTTTAATCTACAGCATAGTGTGTGTTCCCTCATTTGTACTCTTACAAACTATCTACTTCTATGAGAGAGCTCACAGTTGTCTTTTCTTACATCTACTATTGTACACATTCTTCAGCATTTTGAAGGCACAAGGGACTGCTTCTGGGTCCTGACTCCATCACTTACTGGGCAGCTTTGAAAAATGTAACTTCTCTGTTATTCATTTTTTAAAGCAAAGTAATAGTTACAAAATTGGAGACATTATGAATGTGGACGTCTACAAGGCATCTGAATTTGCATGTAGCCCACCATTTGAGAAATATGGCTATATATTCTATAATCGAGACAATGCTGAGATTATTTTTGGTTGTTATTACAGTGCCTGGCTCATATTAGGAATGTAATACATATTTGTAAAATATATTGATGTAGATCAATGCTTATTTTCGATGTACATCATGACTATCTATTGCTTGTTATTAAAATAAAACCTGAAAATATCAAGCACAAGTATGCATAAAGTTGGGAATGTAGGTGCTTATAAAGAGAAAACTTTGTTTTGATTTAACTTTTCTTCATTTTCTTCTCCTGGTTTTACTCTATGGGAAGAAACATGTTACATTAATAAATAAAAAATGAGTAAGCCTCATCATATTCCATAATATATTGACTAAGCCTATGCAGTGTTTTTTATTGCTTATTCCACACTACTGACTTTTAAAAAATTAGTTGCAATGAAATCTTTAAAGCTTTAACACTATAGGTAAATATCTTATTAAAATAATCTTATTTTTCAGCAAATCTGCAACTTAGATGTGAAAATTAACTTTCTTCTACCTTACAAAAATAAATTGTTCAAATCCAAGGAAAATAAGACTTTTGGTATAGTTGAATGTTTGTAAATATACAACTTAACTAACTGCAATAACACTTTAAGATAGTCTGCTGATTTTCACTGCCAACAAGTGAAAGTTCAAGGAGTTGGGAGAGTGAAATTTTTTGGCAAAAGAAAGTAATATGTTCTAATTAAAGCAACAACAATATGGTAGTGAGCACTTGTTATAAACATGCACAAATTTGGAAATAAACTATAGATTATCAAAAAAGAGCAGTAGTTTAGAAAATGTTTTAATTCATGAGTTTAGTAAAAGTTGTGGCATGGAATATTTTGTGTATGGAGTTTATCTTCCTTTACAATATCAAACACAGAGAAAATATTTCAAAATTCTATCAATTGTGTTAATACACTTTGGACTTATTTACTTTCTATTATTAAAGAAAATTCCCAAGGTTACTTTGAGTTTATAAAGTTAGGTACAGATTCAAGCTGAACTTACACAAATTTACAGAACAAAAATTTGAAGTTTATCTCCAAGTTGAAGGGAATTATTTTCGAATATTTTATGCAAATTGAGTTAACTTGTATAATATACATTGTGCTTAGTGTGCTTTTTGGTAAATTGTGTTTAAAGAAAATTATATATTTGCTATAATAATGTAATGCAAATCATAGACGTATTTGGAATTACAAAAATAATATTCTAAAGAATATAAAATGTTTCAGTCTGAATAGTTTATTTACAGTAAAATATTAGTAAATCATTTTTATTTTAAGTCTGATCCATCAGTTAGTAAAGTCCTATCTGGTTGCATACAGTTCCTGCAACTGAAATCAACTACTTAGTAGGTGAAGGAGAAGGTAGAAGAAAAGAAAATAAAAAGAAGGAAGACAGAAGAAAAAACAATCTTGAAGAAACAGATTTCTTCTAGATAGTTGATTTCCAGGTAGTAGTAAACTCAGCATAACATCTGCTGATAATTTTTATTATCATTTCTGATTTCAGTAATCATATTTTTAAGACAGAGTCTCATTCTGTCACCTAGGCTAGAGTAGAGTGTTGTAATCCTTCCTCACTGTGGCCTTGACCCCCTGGACACAAAGGAGCCTTCTGCCTCAGTCTCCTAAGTAGCTACAGGAACGTGCCACCATGCCTGGTTAATTTTTGTATTTTTTGTAGAGACAAGGTCTCACTATATTGTCCAGGCTGGTCTCAAACTCCTGAGCTCGAGCAGTCCTCTTGCTTTGGCCTCCTAAAGTGCTAGGATTATAGGCATGAGCCCCCGTACCCAACTCAGTAATTACTTTTTGTGTATCCAATCACACTGCATTCCAAGTAGCTTGAATTATTTATAGATAAAAGAAAGGAAATCAAAATGTACACAGGAACTGTGACACCCAAGATAAATAATAAATTCAAATAAATAAATAAAAAGTATTTTCTTTAATGGCTTCAGCAGCAGAAATAATCAATACTTCTTAGCAAAGAAACATTCAAATAAGAGATGGGTAGGAAAATCAGAAATACAATGGAAGATTTTACTTAGTTTTACTCATTTATTGATATAAATATAATAAACAAAAATAATTCAAGTAGTTAACATTTAAATAAATATGTATAAACTTTTAAAAAGCAATTTTTTAGCCAATTTTCCAAATTAAGGTGATGATAGAAAATTATAAATATATATAATGGTATATTAAAATTTTATATTTTAGTATATTTCTCAGTTGGGATAGCTAGTTTGTTGAAATTCATGATTAGTTTTGTCTTTTTAAAATATGATTGTATGTAGCTTGTCTCCTTGATACTCAATGAATTAACCTAATAAGACAATGCTTACTCATTCACTCATTTATTTATTTACTCAAAAGAATATAAACTCTGGCCACTATGTTAAAAGATCAATTAGAATTGATCAATTTCTAACAAAGACTACTGTGGATTGTCAAGAACTGGCCAATGTAATGTTACTGGTTAATTTACCACATAATCAACTCCCAGCTGATTATGAAGACTTGTATATTTTTAGCAGAAAAAGTAATTGGTAAACATTAAACATAACATACCTTACAGTTGCATTATAGTGTTGCCTCTTCTAAAAGTGGTCAGAATGGCAGTCATCTGATTATCTGACTTTACATGTGGGTATGTGTGTGTATGTGTGTATAAGGGGAAACCCCCAAAACCCAGAATTTTTTTTTCTTTTGTAGTGTGGGCCTTTTGTAGTACAGGCTTCTCCTACTAGTTAAGTGTTCTAGGAACTCCATCAGCATCAGTGTAAAAGTTAGCATTGCTGTGAGGATGAGTTCTTCTTCAATAGAATTTTTTGGGGAGAGACTCTTTCAAGGCATTAGTCCATTATATGATGGGTGATTTACGAATGCACCTGCACACACTGCACTGACTGTTCAGAAGTTATTTCTCCAAAATCGCGTGATTCCTGTGCTGTACCCTCCCTATTGACCTCATCTCATCCAGGAGACCTTTTTGTTTGTTTGTTTTCTAAGATGAAAATGTCCTCACAGGGAAAAATTGTGCTGATGTGGAAGAGGTAAAACAAACAAACAAATAAAAAATGGCAGAGGTAATAAAAAGCATAAAAACTGATGAGTTCAACAACAATTTTGAAAAATGGAAAAAGCATCTCAGTAGGTGTATTTCACCAAACGAAGAGGAAATTGCAGGTGACTGAAGTTTAAACATGTAAGAATAAATATATGATATCTTATAAATAAATTCTGGTTTTGTTTGAGGATATGAATATATATACATAATCTCCATCCTCTCTGTATAATAATTTGGTGGCTGTTTTCTTATTTTCAGAAGACATTTTCTTATCTGCCACTTTTTTCACTTTGGCTTGTGGTCTTCAAATAGTGATTTTTCACAAGTGCAGGTATTCTTCCTTGTCAGCAAAATCTGTTGGCTGCTGTCACTTTGGAGGCATAAATATTCTGCTTCAAATTAGGCTGCAAAACGTCCATATAAAAATTCTCCAACTCACAGATAGAAACAATGTAATATCATAGTCTTATTAGATAATCAGTTGACAATCCAGTCACAATCCAGTCCAGTTATTCAAGTGGGCTACTTTAGTCATGACTTGGCTAATCATCTGATAGTAAGGCTGTCCAGAAGAAAGTTAATGTTCTCTAATTAGAAATGTACAAGGTCATGATGGCTGCTTAAGGAATGATGAGGCAGAAACTAGTTTTAATGACTGCATCATAATATATACTTAATTTTAAAATTAAGTGAATATGTTATAAAGACATCCTTAGATGTATAGTATTCTTTAGATTTGTTTGTATTCATCTGAAAAAATAAAATTACACAAATTGTTCATAGTATGAAAAAGATAAAGATATCTATCGTGTGCATCCAAATTGCTCCATTGGAATTATATATAGCTGCATGAAATGCTGTGGTCGTACCCTTTGTACTAATATGGTATTTTCAAGAATGTATGTCCTTAAATGTATCATTTGGTTTACATAGTCACCAATGATTAAAAAAAACCCCCAAAAAACCGCACTTGAATACTATATGGAAAGCATTAGGACAGTAATTTTAATTTTATATGCAGTTATTCTTTTACATTTCTGTCACTAACAAATTGGATTAAATGCATAGTTTAAAATTAGCTTTAAAAAACCCAAAATAAATTTATAAATTTTTTAAAAAATTAGCATCAAAATCTGTTTATAAACATGATTGTTTTCTGATGTATATCAAAGAACAAAAAAACTTTTATACTGTCAATAAAAATATTCTAGTCTAAAAGTCCCTTAAACATTTATGACACTGTTTAAATATTATAAAAAACTATATGTGGCAATGTACAAAAAAATTAAAAAACTAATTTAAGTTACCAGAAACATTGTTCCAGTCCGTTTACAGGTTATTTCCTTCTACCTTCTCCAAATACAAAGACAACAGGAATGTCTCATATTCTAATAAAGTAATATGCTTCTCAAGGCCTGTGGAAGAAATTCAAGGCAGTTAGTATTAGGTGAATATTGAAGAATAAAGAAAAACATCCTGGAGATGAATATTCAGCATAGGAACTAGGGTTAGATCCATGCTTTAGATGTTGAAGAACAAAATAAGACTCCTGAGGTTCTAATATGTTTCAAACCAAGTAATATTCACCCAATTTTTTTTCTTTTACTAATGTTTTTCCCTGCCACTATCCTTTTCTTCTAATGAAGATTTCTTTCTTCCCTAACTCACCAAATAATAGAATAGAGCTACAACCACAGTGTTGACACTGTTAGGAAGACAGAGCTAGGGTTAAATGTTTACTTCTTCATAACCTGCCAGTCTTGTTTTGTATATAGACAGAAAGTAGTGGCAACATACACACAGACATTCACACACACGCACGCGTGTTTGAGCAAGCTAAGCTCCTAATGTGTGTGCTAAAAGCAAACAGACCAACAAAAGCTGTCTACACTTCAGAAGGAAATATCAAGGAAATGTCATCACAGATACTGGGCCCAGGGCTTTGTATTTCCTATCAGAGACTTTTTCTGGGGACTGTGATGAAGAAATGAATTAGACACTGAAAAACTCCAGGCATATACAGAATTGTAGGGCTATATTGAAATAGCAATAGAAAGAGTCCCTTCTCCAACTTTTCTCTTTACTTTGTTTTTTGAGGGTTGTTATTAACTCCATTTTGCCACCAATAGCTTCACCTTTCACTAGACTTGGGAGTCTGTGAAAGTGTAGAAGTGTAGAGAGAGGTTTCACAGGCAGTTATCTTGAGAATGGTGAGGAGAGCAGGCAATTTCAAGTGCAGCAGCAGAAAAATGCTTGAGTTCAAGAAACACTGAACTGCTGTGACTGTTCTTAGGTGGTTATTCCAAAGCAAGAATTGAGAGTGACTCAGATTTTTGAAAATGTCAGTGTGCAGTGTATAATACAAAGAAGATCACAGATTAGTGTAGTTTTAAATATCAACTATTGGTGGTTTCTTTCACCCATGCCAACTCTGGCATGTTTCCATTTCTTTTCTTCCTCCTTTCTCTAATAAACTTTGTTTGAAACAATAAAAATAAAACAATAAAAGTCAACTATATAAGTGCATAGCTATTTGTAATCCAGACTTAACTATTTTTAAGGAGTAAGGGAAATAAAACACCAGAAAAAATCCCCAGGGGGGAACAAAAGCAAATTATTCTTGCATAATAGTAATGCAATATTCACTTGTGCATAACACATTTTACATAATTATCAAGTATTATTATAGATTTCAAGAGCGTTCAAAGTAGTAAAACTATATTAAGAATACATTTCTCAATTTTCAAAATTTAATTTTATATGCATACACACACAAACACACAAATAGACAGATTTTTTTAAATGTAAAATGCAAGGTTTCAAAAATTATATTATGCAATATACAAGGAAAAGGGCATTGTAACACAAAACAGACTAAAAGAAGTCCTGTGTTATACATTGAATCTTAATCTAAAATAGCATAATTTGTCTAAAAATTAAAAAAAGGTCTGGAATTATCCAATAAGTATCTTGGAATACTTCAATAGTGCAAAATTTTAAGTAGTAGCACAAATAAGAATTATGTAAATAAACAACTATTCCAAGAAATAATGTAAGAAATAATCCTGCTGTACATACTTCAAATATGTTATATCAAACAAGGCAAATCAAGTAGAAAAGAGAGACTAATTCACAGTAAGAAGTCAGTATTTCACATGATTTTTTTCTTTTGTCTTCATCTCAATTGTGTGACACCTAATTTTAGATTGTTTGTAAAAAGTTATTTTAACAAAGGAGAGATTAAAAAATAAACTTGACGTCTGACCTGCATTGACTGTATTTGTTTACTCAAAACCATTATTTTGTACTGGTTCATAACTATATTTTGCAATACTAGCACATTTGAAAATGTAGTCTGAAGATGAGTGGGTATTGCTAACATTGTGTTTATTCTCCTCTGAATATGATGGCAAACTACTACCATGTAGTAGACAAGGTACAGCCTACAAAAGCAATATTAGAAAGCCCCACTCTGCTCTGAGAACATGACCGACAGAGATTATAGCTCACATGTCTACTTGGCATCATTTTCTGTTGATAATTAATGGGATAAAAGGATTGTTAAAAAAAATCTTCAAATCTTCATCATGAGCTTGTGTGTGGAACTGAAATTATTCATGAAGGCTTACAAAATATAAAAGAAAAAAATTAATAAAACAAGAAACCCTTCCTGAAAAATATATGTAACACAACATGAGTGCATGTATCATAACCTAAAAATATGCTGACTAAAAGTGGCATCATTTTTTCTTCAGTTCCCTCATGTTTGCCAATACAAAAGGTGAATTTATTGCACAATTGAAAATAGTTGGCCATGTTCTTTATTGGTTATTCTTTGGAATGTTTTAATAAATGTTAAAGATGCTAACTGTACTGAAATATTGAAAATATAAGAGGTACTTTATCATTGTATCACATTCAGTTAGATTTTCTTATAGGAAAAGTATTTAATGTCTTCATTTGAGTGTACTTTTTGAAAATGTTAATCAAAAGACTAAAAGTATTCATGTGATTTTGATTACATTTTTAAAAGTTGAGCACAAAACCAGTTTTATTCAGAAAAGAATCACATATTATTATCCAAGAGTTGTGGTTTTACTTGAGAAAGTGTTTAAATTAGAATTAAAAGGAACTTTTAAGGGAAAGAATTACTTAATCATTTGAACGTGACTTTCACAATATTGAATTATATTTATGAAAGTAGGAATAAAAGGTTTATGTACCAATAAATGACTTACAACTGAATAGTGTAATACCAAAATATACTTTGGCCCAATTCTGCAATACATTAAGTGAATTATACATAATTGTTATATCAACCAATCAATCCAAAAATTATGTACTTTGCTACTTTTAAAACTATAAACTAAACTCAGAATAAACTTAGCTGCGCATAAGAAGAAATTGATAACTTTCATAAATGCAATTCATTTTTTTTTTCCGAGTCGGAGTCTCACTCTGTCATCTAGGTTGGAGAGCAGGGGCACAATCACAGCTCGCTGCAGCCTCAAATGCCAGGGCTCAAGCTATCCTCCTACCTCAGCCTCCTGAGTAGCTGGAACTGCAGGCACAAGTCACTATGCTTTGCTATTGTGTGTGTGTGTATGTGTGTGTGTGTGTGTGTGTGTGTGTGTGTGTGTGTGTGTGGTGATGGGGTCTTGCTATGTTGCCCAGGTTGATCTCGAACACCTGGCCTCAAGCAATCCTCCTGTCTCAGTCTCCCAAAGTCTTGGGGTTACAGCATGAACCACGACACCAAGCCAATTTCATTTTATAATAATATTTCATATAAAATGATGCAAATACAGTTAAAATATTTATAATGACTGTAACATTCTGCAGTTAGAAATAATTAGATTCAGGTTAAGATATCTTCTGTTTTCTTTAATGCTTTAATTAAATTCCCTCCATCCTACTCCCCCACTTTACCATCTTTTAATATTTTTAAACCAAGACAGAATATATAAAACACAAAAAGAAAAGTGAGTTATTCTATTAGATGCCTACATTTTCTAATTGATTGGCAAGCTTGGCCCTCCCTATAAGATGAATGAACCAATCTTCAGTATTTCTGTCTCTGATGTTGAATTGGGTTTCCTGGTAGGCATCTCCCACCACCACTGCTGTCAAATAACCTGCAGTTCCATAGCTAAACAAGTGTTCTTTAACTTTGAAATTATTTTTGATCTCTGATGCACCTTCATCATAATATCACTGTCAAAAAGCAGAAAGTCATGAACAAATTAACAAATAGATAGAATAAATTGGCAGCAGCATGAGCGCAAGTTCCTTAGGCAATGAACCCCAGGCTAAAATGAAAAAAGAGGACAAGACTGAAAGGGAAGGTATAATGTGTCTACTTCACAGGTTTCCTAGGTGAAGTCCAAGTAGATTCAGCAAATTCTTTGTTATGAACAATTCAAATAACGCAACATTTTCAGAACGCAAATCAATTTAAAGAGTGATCACAATGTAGAACAATAACACTGAATTGAATATAGTCAACATATACAAAGATTTATAATCACTTTAAAATATCCTTACTTTCCATATATAGACAGAGGTTGAAATCGTTATACTACAGATCCTCAGGTAACGTCATTTCCTTCAACTCTGTTTCCTTATACAATGATCAGGGTCCACTGTCTATGTGGAGTTTGCATGTTCTCCTCAAGACCACGTAGGCTTTTTCCAGGTACCCCAGTATCCTTCCACATCCCAAAGATGTGCACGCTAGTTCACTAGTGTGTCTACATTGTCCCAGTCTGAGTGAGTGTGTGTGTGTGTGTGTGTGTGTGTGTATGTGTATGAATGGCATCCTGGTCTTGATGGTTTCTCACCTTGGACCTTGAGTTGCTGGGATAGGCTTGGTCACCTGGAACCCTATGCATGAATACTTGAGTAAATAATTTTCTCACTTGTTTTTATTAAACTTCCTTAAGTATATGTATACCTCACATGAATATCGATACTTAATATTAAATGTATTTGGGTTCTTATTAAGCAGTTTGGGAATATTTTTGTGACCAGAAATATGCCATAGAAACTTAACTCTTGCCTACATCAATTAGTTTATAGTAAAATTAGTTTTATTATAAGTAGTTTTACTTAAAGTTACAGTTTCTAAGAAACTTTCACAACTTTAAGTGAGGATTTACTGTACTCTAGTTGATTTTGTTACCAGTGCCATCTGGTTTGTTGCATTACAAAATAATTATCAGAAAAAATACTATGTCATTTACAGTGCATACAAGCAACAAGATAATCTAGATACAGGGATAAATATTTAAAGACTCTTGAATCACGTATAATTATAACAACTGACACTATAATAACACCATGAAACGTAGTCAAACAACAATGTACAAAATAAACATGGTTCATGTGAACAATCATTATATAGGAAGTTTTGTACCAATATTCTGTATTTATTGGGGGAAAAAAATTAATGAGGAAAATGTGAGGCCCCACTCATAGTTAATATACAGTGCCATTCTAGCATATCAATTACAAAATGATGGTAATACCCAACCAAAATTTAAAAAATATGTATTTTTATTACTGAATAAATATTTGGTATAAGAAATGACTTTCATTTGTTTAATGGAGATTTTCTTTACAGCATACATAGATCTAGTGCAATAGTTCCAGATGATAAACCTACATAGATTTGTAATTGCAGAATGACTTTTAAGTGGAAAACAGAGCAACAATAAACTAATTCATTTTAAGAAAATTAGACCAAGTGTAATTGTGTCCAGTAGTTCTAATATTTCAGCATTAAAATCTAGTAACAATGTCACAACAAATTTTGATGCGGTAAGATTAAGAATTCATTTTAAGTTATTTATCCAAATGCCTACATGATTATATTTATTTACAACCTGATAGATACTAAATTCAGATTTCCTTAAAACTAATTTCATGTTTATTATATTAAAAGTTGTCTTAGTTTGATTATATCCACATTCTTAGTTTCCTTGGCTTCACTGCTCATTTCAATTGCCTGGGAAACTTTCTATTTTATAGAAATAATTTAAAATTGGAGAGAATCTTTATTTGAAGTACACACAATAGAAATCAAAACAAAACCACACATTGCTGCTTCTATTGTGATGTTTACAAATTTGTCAGAGCTGCAGCCCAAAGTATGAGAATGTAAGAGTATGAAAATTCATACTACCAATTGACTTGCCATGTGGAAAACCTAGATATCAGATTTAGGTTAGAAGAAGTAAATGTATATTTTTCTAATCATTTTAAAATTAAAATTACCTTTTGAATTGTACTTCTCTTCCTTTTTTGGCATTGGAAGTAATGTGGCCTTTAGTATTGTAACAAATATAATAGACTAAATTTTAATGCGATTTTACTTTTAAAACATTCCAGACAGACACTCAACCACATAAAGACTGAATAAAATACTTACACATTAACTAATTATAACAAAATAAATTTTAACAAAAACATTTAATTTCTGAAAAATACACATGATTGTATTTTTTTAAGTTAGTTTACAAAATTTTTCATATAATATGTATTATTTATGTAACATCTTCAATATGAAGATCTTAAATGGTTAGATGTTATGTTACAGCTTTTAAAATTTACAAACAAAAAAGTCATTTCAATTATTAAGAGAGTACATGGGTACTCATTCATATGGATATCCAATTCACACTTAAAAAGATGGGTAAACTAAAGTCTTCTTATTAGTATTATTTATGAAATCATGGCTCACATCTTTAAAAAGAGATTCAAATTTTTTGAAAAGCTAAGCATTTTTCTTTTTTCAAGTATTTACTATGCACCTACATATGACAAAACAGCTTTAATATTCAACATTATAATTATTTTACATTTTTAATTTAGGAAATTCATTACTAAAATAATGCATTTGATTTTAATTAATTTTAGTTGAATCTTATTTGATTGTCTAAGGAAATACCTACATCATGTTTACTTATAAATCAACTTATTATTTTTATTTTAAATGAGAAATGATGAGATTATTCTTGCATAATAAATAGCAATCTAAACAAAACAATTTGTAATTAATATAACAGAAAACTGATTTGGTGTAAAGAAATGAGTGAAAACAACAGAAAAAAAAAGATCTTTCCCAAATACAAAAAAAATTCTGACCTTCTTTTTGATTATATTAGCTATTATGAAAAGATGTTTGATATTTATCCCTCATTATTCCACTTAATGGTAGTCTTAAAATTTAATGTATTTTTAATATTTATCATCACATTTATATTGAAATATTTTGATAATATTAATCTTATGAAACAAAGTTATTTACTATAGTCATAGTTATACAAGTATATATTTCACAAAAACTAACACAATATCAATGCACCATAAGTTCTTAACATTACATATTTGATATATAATTTATTATTCACTTGGAAAGAAAATTGTAAGTTTATGAAAGAAAAACCAGCTAAGTGTTTAAAATCCAAAGTTCTTTAGTAATATTCCAATATTCTTTAATAATCCAAAGTAGAGACAACAGAATTTTGAAATCTGGGAAACTTAAATATAATTTTTAAAAATAAAAGGTGTGGCTACAAACTCAAACAACTTCACAATTTCAAATTATAAACTTTCTAAAATAGTCAAGGTGATGACAGTAAGTAAATATTTGATCATCCAAGTATTCATCAAGGTTAAAATTTTACAAGTCTGGATGGAAAGAATGAAGAATGTCTATTTTGCTATCAAAATAGCTCAAAGACTTCTGAAACTTGTGCTTTGTGAGACTCATACGTGAAACTGAAAATTCATTCTTGTGCCTCCTGTTTTCTGTCTCTATGGTTAACATACAAATTACAAGTTAATAATTATGTTGTTGTACCTCTAATATGAAAGCAGCTAAATTTTTCACAATAAATACAATTTCCTAAATAACAATTGATGTATAAAAAAGTTTAGAAAAATATGTGAATATATATTCAAAAATAGTGTCTGTAGTCATGGTGTCTTATGACAAAATGCAATGATATTTTAAAATATTAAAACTCTCCCACTGAAATATACATGCAGTCAGCCCCAGAGAAAAATATGTCCCTGTGTAGGGCAACTGCCCTGAGGAATGTATTATTCCTTCTAGATTACTTTTTCCCTGGAGGTAACATTCTCATTAAAAAGATGAACTGATTTTCTCACACCCAGGGGAAAATACATAGTGCCCAGAAAAGCTTTCTAAATAGATAAACACCTCACGAGAGTTAAAAATACCAGGAGCGTATCTGTTGAAAATGTCTGAAAACTTCACCAGAATCTCCATTAAAGCAAGCCTTGAACTATAAAACAGTAACATAAGCTCAGAATAGCAACAATTACTTTTCTTCATAATAAAAAAGTTCAACTATATTAACAAAGCAAAATAAATAATTACAATTAAAAATTGAAATATGAATTTTATGCCCAAGTTCTCTAGTTTTAGTCCCATTTTTTTCACTATCTGAACTTCAAATAAAAAAAAAACTATTAAAAGGGAGCCATTTGGAAAATATTTTCAGTATATAGTATAAATACATTTAAAAATCACTAGTAGCATCCTCAATAGTTTCCTATAAATATGTGTGCCAAAATACTAAACACTCACTAAATATTCTTACTGACATTTTAGCTATTTTGAAGTTTATATCAAGATAAATGGAGGTGCAATGGAGCAATCGGGAAATTTATGACATTCACTAAATTCACCTTAGTCTGTAGACATCTATAAATACATATTTGTTCATTTATTAGCTGGGTGCCTACAAAATGCCAAGTGCAAGTCTAGGATCAGGTAATATATACAACCATTATCCCAGCTATCTGTTTTCCTACTATAATTGTATAGCAAGCACTAAATTAAGGAATTCCTATTTTGTTTAGATGACTTTTGGCCAGTTAATTGAAAATAAAAGACAATGATTCAAATAACTCTATTAACTCTGGCACAGAATAGAACATTTGAATAGAACCATGCAAATGTAAGTTGTAAGATGATATTCACTCAGACCTTTTTATTGGTTGTCTCAGCTTGCTACACTTCGTATATATTTCAAGACATTATTTTCAATGTACTTGATTTTCTGTTCATTAATAGAGAATGAATGATTTATTTATTATGTTTATAGTGCGCTTTTCATTGCTACCATTTTAAATTTTAATCATTAGAATTCTCTATAACATTCTGTAAAGATTTCTTTGAGCATTTGAGAAGGAACCCAGATTGTCATTGAAATTAGTAAACACCAGCAGTAACAACATTTGAAAATATTAAAAAGAGAAATAATTTTATCTTTGAATTAATAGTCAAACTTATACCACAGAGATAAAAGGAAATTAGAACAATTTATATTTTTATATAAACATATGTTATAATATATATTTTTATTAATAATCATTATATAGAAGTGCATATTAGAGTTTAGAATATTAAAATTATTAATGATGTATGCCATATTTGTTGTACCTTTTCCAATTAACTCTGCAGGAAAAAAAAGCATATTGTAAGTATGCTCAGTATTGCTTGAATTAAAACCATAATAGTGTAAATTACCTTACAAATAATTTCAAAATGTGTTCAAAGCAAAGGAAGCAAATATATTTTTTAAAACAAACATCTAATTTAGAAACAGTATTCACTTTTTGGAGAAATAAACATTGATCATGTATTTTTTGAAATGTACTGAAAGCTCCGTGTTATCATTTCAAAGGGTAAAAATATGTAATACAGTCAATAAAACTACATTAATAAGTTATTTCTTATTCAAGGAAGGCCTACCTTTCAATATACTGTCAATTATCTACAAATGATCATTTAATTTTTTAAAAAAATGAGTTGATAATTTAAAAACACATTTCAAACTAATATTATTTTACAAATATTAAACATACATGGTAAGAGAAAGATGTTTTCTTCTGAAAGATATAGCTACACTTTTCATAAGTGCATAGTGTAAATAGAAATATTATTAATCATCATGTTGCTGATTTTAGAGTCATAGTTGACACACACTCAGTAGAAAATAACTTAAAGCCTAAATTTCCTTTAGCTCTTCATGAACCAAATTCCTTGTATTCGTCTTTACAGACTGAAATTAAGACCAAGACACAAAGAAAGTTGCCAAAGGATACACCATCAATCTATGTTGGAAAAAGAAACATAATTCAGAATAATAGAGTCACTGTTTTGTCTTTTAGCCAATGGCTACCATTTGACATAAAATAACAGCAAATACTTTGCAACTATTGTTTTGTTATTTCAGGCACAACCTACTTCACTTTCAATGAAGCAAAAAGCTAAGATTACATAATTACCAAATCAAGCCAACAGTAAAAGAAAAACCCAACTACAGTGTAATAGTATATTTATAAAGCAATATATACATATATGACAATATTTAGGCTAATTTTTTGTTAGAAAAATGACATAGATGACCAAATCCCAAATTCTCTTTAGTGTGTTAATTTTTAGTCTCAAGAAAGTGGAAAACAATTTTTTAAAAACCGTATTTGGAGAGTTTGGGAATTTCATTATATTATCTATTTACTTCCTATAGTAATACATCAATATATAAACAACTTATAAATACAGTTAGTAATTGTGAATAGTATAATTCCTCTACTCCCTATTTTATTCAAGTACTTTTTAAAAACAGTCTTGGCAATTCTGTCTCCCTCCTTTTACAAATATTTTGATCCTAACTCTACTGGATCAGATTTTTCAAGTTATATACCTTCCCTCCTGAATGTGATTCTCATAATATTTGATGTTTGATATATTTCCACTAATTGGATCATCTGCACTTTTTCAAGTGTACCAGTAGTTGAAGATTTTATGAAAAGCTTCCAATATAAGCTGCCATTATAATTTTCCTTCTGCACTAATATACTCCTTACGTTACTGCTGCCACTTCTATTATAATGTCTAGGGGGGGTCTGTGGAAGACAGCACATTTAACAAAATCATCAAATTGGGAATAATCTCTTCTCTAGGAGATTCTAAGCCACTATAAATGGTTAACTTTAACATATACATTTACATTTCTGATAGACTATTAACATACTACAACCAGTTTTCCCTTGAATGCAAACGTATTCATTCTCCTTTTTCTTATATTTAGATTTCTTTGTAATATAAACCTGCATAGAATCTGCTACCTCATATATGATATATAAAGCACGGATAAACTCTGAGTTCCCAAAAAGCAATACCTGAAGAATCCATGATTATGATATATAAATTTTAATATTAGAAAGACAAATTTTATTTTAACATAGTTGAAAGCTCAAATATTCCCATGGTCTAACAGAAAACATAAAATTATATGAAATTGGTGTGCTAGGACAATATGGAAGCTGCTCAGCTAGCCAAAAGGCATTTGAATTACAATGTTTTAAAAAGGAAATAAAGCTGTTCTGAGGAAATAAAACAGATTTTTGGGGGGTTAACTTGTGGTCACCACTTAGCAAGCATTGCTCTAGTGTTTAGAGTGTACCATAGTGGCATTTTGTAAACTCTATGAGTCACTCTGTTAATCAAAGTATGCAATTTTCAATATATTAAAACAGAAATTATCACCTTTATTTTTTAGATGCTGTAGATTTAGGATGATTATTATGAAAAGGAAAATCTGTGGTGACAATTTACAATCCACATCCCCTTACTCACATTAAGTTCTGCTTACATAGTACTTGATTGTTACATTAGTAGTGATGTGGAGTAATCATATTTTTGTTTTAACAATATGGAGAGATGTCATTAATTTCGCTTAAGATAATCTTAAAATTCATGTGTTAGTGAATGAAATAAATATATCAAGTTGCTTTTTTAAAAAAATTGGGTTAATGGAATGATTCAAGAGATGAGAATTAAACATAAAAATAAACACCATATATGCTTAACTTTGGGCACAGAGTTTTAAAATGGAGAGTATAAGTCAAAGCCATAACTAGACAACAGATGACTTAAGTACATGCTATGTAGAAAATATCTGTCTCAGGTAAAACCTCTTTTTTTTTTTTTTTTGAGCTGGAATCTCACTCTGTCACCCAGACTGGAGTGCAGTGGCCGCCCAGCCACTGCAGCCTCAACCTGCTAGGCTCCGGCGATCCTTCCGCCTCAGCCGTCCAAGTAACTGGAACTACAGGCGCGTGCTACCACAGCCGGCTATTTTTTTTTTTTTTTATTGTAGAGATGAGGTCTCTTCAAGTTGCCCAGGCAAGTCTCGAACCTGCGGGTTCAGGCAATCCACTCACCTCAGCCTCCCAAAACGCGGGATTACAGACTGAACCACCGAGCCCACTAGGTAAAACTTCTTGACGATAGTTAATAGTTAACTTAAAAGTGAAAGACTATGCAAGCCATATAAAATTAGCAATTTCAAAAAATGTATAATTTTATAGAAATGTATAAAGGCCTTTCTTTAAATAATTTTCTGTATGTACAACTTAATTAAATTTGGAGAAGATATTTTACATTTTGAAGCTAAATACTCCATATTTATCTTTTACATTAAAAAAAATTCTACTGAGATACTAAATTTTCATCTAAGAATTGGGGATCTTTAATCACAACAGAGTAATAGAATATAATTATATTAATTGAATCCATTTAAATGACAGTTTGGTGCATAATTTTGAATATTTTCTATATAAGTCATTTCTAGAGCTCAATGTTCTCATTTGAAGGCACCTATATGCTCATGGTAACTAGCTGTAAAAATCTGGCGACAATTCTAAAATTGAGAGATCATGTTTGAATGAAAAAAATTAATTACAATTTAACAAGTGCTAGTTCATGCTGTTATACCGTAATACTTGTTTACTAAGTGACAAAAATGAAGAACCCATAATATGTGCATTGGTATTTTTTCAGGAGACTTTAGCATGAGTAGAGTTCAGTAATATAAAGAAAAACATACATCATGAACATTATATTTTGAAATGGAGATTTAATGTAGATATTAAAACTCAGGATTTAAATAAATTTGATATCTATGAATTTTCCATTATTATTAAAAGTTTCAGAAATGAAACACTCTTTTAACTTTGGCTTTAAATAAGGCAAAACATTCTATGGTTGTAAAATCAAAAACCATGATTTTTGGTGTGGATATATTATATAAATATATCATTACAGGTGGGACATATTTATTGGTCAATAATTTATTTTACATATCAATTTTATATTTAGTATTTAAAATCTTAATCTGCATGACCTTGAAGAACTGCTCATATAGAAAACATGCTGGTCAATGTATTACAGCATATGAAAATAACTTTGCTGTTGCCACCTTTCATATTTTATTTAAATAAGCATGTCTCAGACTGAAAATATACAGCAATTTTTGTTTCACTAATATTAAGTTTTGTTTTTAACAAAATATACAATAAGATTCTTTTTTTTTTTTTTTTTTCTTCAATAATCTCATGGAATGTTTGTTCCAAGGTGAAGATTCTTAACAATTATGTTATTTGGGAATGTTAAAAGTCATCACTGATGGTAGAAATGAAATTGTGAGTAAAAAAAATCAAAAATATGCATATTTCAGACACCAAAAAGTAACAGAATTTTGCTACTTGCATAACTATATATAAATATAAATATGATTCAATATTGATTTATGACAAGAAAATTAATTGAATTTATGGTGATATGTTGAAAAATCTCTTAAACTATATGATCTGTAAATAATTTTGTCCAATCTAGACCAAGGTATTAATGAGCTTTCAAGATAAAACCACAGATCTATCTATACATATGTTAAATGTAAAACAACAACTATAACAAAAAACTTATCTTTCAAAACACTTGTTCATAATTTCCACTTTTAGAGACATTTATAATTCTAAGAATGTACATATTTATTTTATAGTAGAAATATACAATATTCCTTCATGATTACTAATAAAGATACTTAATTTAAAAAACTCATTGTAAGATTTCCATCCAACATATCTCTGAATATTACTTAGTCTTTTAAAATGACTTTCCTAATAGCTAATAAAAATGTATCTGACATACTTAGTATTATGCAGTATATCATTTTTCTTATTTTGAAATTAAATAGAATATAAGGTCAAATTATTTCATATTTGCATTTCACCAGCTCCATATGAAATATTTGTATTTTAATCTTCAAAAATTTAAAAAAATTAAATCATTCAAACTTAGAGTTAATTATTGTTCTTTTAAAAATGAGTACAAAATTTATCATGTTATAATATTAGTAAAATTGCCATAAGAAATATTTGACCAATATCTTGTAAGTCAAATGGTTTGTTCTAAACAGAGAAAGCAAAGATTATACTATACATTCAAATATTATACTGCATCAAATTCTTTTTTATTCCTTAAACATAGAAATGAAAATATAATTTGAAAGTCTTAAACACATTGAAATATAAAGAACCTTGGATACAAATTGTGTATGCGATGACTCTTTGATAACCCGTTTTTGTATGTCATATACATGTTACATATACTCATGAAAATATATGTAGGTATATAGAAATAAATTATATTAAATTGAAATTAATGAAAATGTACAGCTGTTATATGCAATATCAATGGATATAAGGTTTATCTGAATGTAGATGTTAGATCATTATTTTTAGGCCTATGACTAATGTCTACTCAACTACTTTAATTTTATTGTCATATATTTATAATTGCAAATAGTGGAGAACTTCAAAGAATTTGAGAACATTAGCCATAAATACAATAGTTACCTTGATAACAGTTTAATTACTACTTGGACAACATTTTATTCCCTTTGAAAACCAATTTATCTTTGTTAACCAATTTTGTTAACTTTGGTTCCCAGTGTTTAAATCTGTTCCTTTGTTGTTTCGAGTTTCTTTTTCTTAATGTAAAATTTATTCTTAAAAATAGTCATACCAAACATTTTTTTCTATGTCTGCAAATATCGTAACTTGTAGACATCTGAAGTGCAAGACGAGTGTGTTCTCAAGTGAGTAGACAGCATATTTGTGATCTGCTTTTTTTTTTTCCCCATTAGTTTGGAGTTCTGTGACTTTGGGTACCAAATATGGAGCTCTTAAAATTACATAGCCAGTTTTTGGCATTTGAAATGAATACTCAGCTATTCTCACTCTTTCCCTTACCCTACTAAAAATAATGAAAAAAAAAATATAAAAACGAACAAGGAAAGAGGAAAAAAAGAGATATAAGGAAAGAAAAAGAGAGTTAGAAATGATAAGAGTAAAAATATATAATAGTGCATATTAATTTGAATATTTTGCCAACAATACAAGGTAGTAACAAGAATACAATTAACGTATAAGGTGAGAAACTACAATCTTAGACTGAATTCTTAAATTGCAACCTTTTCCATATTACCTGTAGGTGTTCTCATTATTCACTATTTTGATTTTCTTATTAGTGTTGAGAAAACAGTGGTAAGGGACAGACTTGTATACCCAGGACATTTATCAAAATTTTTTACTTTACATTTTTAAAGATGATAATCTTGCCTAAACAAAAAATTTGTTCCAAGTATGATGTTGTATGCTAAGACTGTTTAATAACTTCAATCAATAGGTTAGCTTTAAATGATGTATATTATCTACATTTACATGGAATATATTTATCTGCGATAATTTAAGTATTTACATTATAATCATAGAGATAAAAATAATATTTTGTAATATCTACATGGAAATATATTTACATGAGATTATGCAACATATTAAATAGAATAAGCACAAGAGTAAGCTTAGTTTGCATCCAAATTTTAATTGATGCCTGAAATATTACATATTGTTGTTCCTCAAAATTCTGTGGAGAGGATTTGCAGGGTTCCTTAATCCAATCACATTCCACTAATATGCCCAGTCTAATTATTTCCTCAGTGAACAATCTGAAATACCAAAAATTAAGTATTCAAAAACACACAACCAGTGTGCTGTTCTATATGTTAACATACTGGCAGGAAGCCATGTATAAGGAGAAAAATAATTCATTTTTACTTCTACACAATTTAATGATTCTGATACACAATTTAATGATTCTGATATGGTGAAAATTTTTTCAAGTTCATTAGAGACAGGATAAATTCACTTTTATCCTATTAATAGAGAAAATGTAATTTAAAAATTCAAAATAAACTTTTAAAGTAAATCATGTATTTGTTATCGTCCAGAATAAAATAAAATATTGGACACCTTAGAAAAGCAGAAATAAACCACCTACTGCTGGTTTGAAAAAAAATTAAATTTTTTGTAAATCTTTGAACAATACAATACTAAACTTTCTTTGGAAGTTACTTACGTTACCCAGAACTAAGTATTTAATTTCATGTAATTGTTATCTTACTGTTTTATTCATCAATTAAGAAATAAAACTTAGTCACATGGAGGATTCCACTTTACATTAATATTTTTTAATTTGTAAAACTGTCACATCCATATATAATAAGGTAGAGGAAGTGATATTGACATTTAAAAAAAAAAACAGCCATTGTGAAGAATAATAACAATCCCAATTGTGAAGTCAAATGCTAGTATTTATTTTTTCTTTTTTAAACCTGGATCTCATATAGAGGAGGTAGATGAAGAGCAAGAGATACACTTTTTTCAAGATAATATCATGGCGTTAAGCTTATTCCTTTCCCCTTTGAAAAAAAAATTGGAAGGGAAAATGCTGCAAAGAATATGGATAGCCTACTCCACTTGGTCAATGTAGCATTCCTTTTTTAATTTTTATCTTTTTATTTTTCTTTCTTTCTTTCTTTTATAATCCTTAGGGAAAATGTTGCTACCTGTTCAATCTGAATTCATGTAATGACTGTCAATTTACTCATGGGTGAATGCTGCCTCTTTGTGGCAGAATGCCATGGAAATTGTTCCTTAAACATAGAGTTCATGAACAGCCCTTGATATTGTACACATTCCAGGCAAGGTTATGGAGACATCAACCAATAGCACAGAAGCACATGGCCCTTTAAGTCTCTGATCAATTCAAACATTTCTTATTCTTAAATTCTAATCTAAATTCACTGGCAAACCTTAAAGGTGAATAGCTCATACCCATCAACATTTTGAGCATTTAGAATACAGATCAACTTTAGATAAAGTATCCATCATAATTGTTGAAAGTAGTTTTACACAAGTTTAAATACAAAAACTATGGAAAATTGTAGATTGAATAAATAATACTGATGTGACTTAATACATAATACTAACAGAAAAATGAATATGTAATATATTACTTACCATGCTCCATGTATTAGATGAATACTTTAGTAAGGAAACAAGGCATACAATTGAAACATCATTAATAAACACATTAAGTGACGCATTCAGAAAAACATACTTCCATGAATCAAGAAAGGCATAAATTACGTGTGTGTGTGTGTGTGTGTGTGTGTGTGTGTGTGTGTTTAAATTTTGGTAATCAAGGGAAAAATATTTTCTATTAGGAATACAGTTTAGCTACTATTTCCTAAATTGTTAATGGACACACCATCAATCACACATGGGTAAATCTTTTGCACCTTAAGTAATCATTACTTCCATCCCTCATATTTGACATAGTTATCAAGTGTTTATTCAGAAACTATTTAAAAAATTACATGTGCTGGGATACATATGAGACTGTAACAACAGTAGCCCCATCTTACAGAGATCCTGTTTGCCATTATCGTCATTGCTTGCTGCCCACAGGGATAAAGACATTGTATAAGAGACTTGTACAGTCCATCATTTGGTCTTCTGAAGTGCCAGTACAAGTGGATCTGTACAAATGCAATTGGGTTTGGTTAAACAATCAAAACTTGGCTACAATAGTAGTCAAATCAATATATCATTTTGGTTCACTAATAAAAATACTTTTAAATCTTTTCTAATAAAACCAAAAACTTGCACACAAATCTCACTCGAATGGCCCAATTAATTGTCCTATTTTTTTTCTTTTATACATTGGGATACAATCAGCTTTTATAAAAAAAAAATATACAGATCCAGTTGGGTGGGTGGGATTGGCTTTTAAAGATTTTTGTCATTAAGTTCTCCACATCTTTAATGATTTAAAATGCCTTCACTTCAGTTTTGGGAATGCAGCTCCCAATACAGTGCGACACCTCTGTGAAATCATAGGCTAAATAGTGAAGGAAAGAGGAATGCTAAATGTGCATATAAAAATAGGTGCTACAATAAAATATTTGTATATTTCATCAATAAGTTATTTTGACTAATCAATTATGGATCATATAGCTCTGTAATTTTAATGATTTGTCCACATCTATGGTGATCTTTTTAGGATCACAATACTTTTGTGTTTTAATTCAAATGTCCAGAATGCATACAAACAACACCCTTTAAAAACAAAGGAGAGGAATGAGAAGGGTGGAGGGGAGGGAAGCAGAGGAGGAGGGCAGGGGAAGGGGGGGAGAACAAACTTCCTATTAAAGTTGGGGTGTGCTAATTTCTCCACAAAAGCCATTTAGATCCACCCATGACTGGGGGGGGGGGGCAGGGTGGAGAAGGAGAGATGGGGGGAATAAAAAGGGAAAGAGTAGAATCTATGCGCTGCCATCTTCCATCATCCTTAGCACTTCCAACCACTACAGAAACGACTGCTACCTTTAAGTCACCCGCGCAGCAAACTGCCCTCCGTAAAGCCCTTCTCCTCACCTCCCCCACACGCAAGAAGAGAAAGCGATGCGCCCCAGTGTACACAAATGTTTCCCACGTGTAAATTTAAAAGGAAATTGCACACCCTCTCCGTATCTTCCGCCGAAGCTGAGAAATCCCGTGCCAAGGCACTTCACCCTAAACGTTGAAACGACACAATTAATCAAATGTGTTCACCGTGTGTCTGCTTGCTTGTTTGTTTTAAACGCAAAAGCTCCCAGGGAGTTTCTCTGCTTTTAGAACTGGCTAAATGTGGTCTGTTTTTCCAGCACTTCGAGGTAGTCCGGCTCAACGTTTAGTTTTGCTTTTAACTCCAGATACTCGTTCCTGTTGGGTTCTACAAAGACAGCACTCGGGGGGCTGTAGAGCACCGGTTCCCGCAGCCGGCTGTCCCCTGCCCCCGGGTGCAAATACTGATGGGGGCGCCTCAGGTCATAGTTGGGGGAGAAAGTGTAGGCAGCCGGGCTGCACGGGAATTTGGGGTATTCCGGGAGGCTATTGCCGGCGGGGGTGGTGGAGCAGTGCTTGTCTGGTTCTAAAATGCCCCTGTAAAAGCGGTCGGCGTCCTGCACCGGCGACAGCAGGTCCTCCCGGGGCTCGATGGTGCTGACGCTGTAGGCGGGGCTCCGCAAGTGGTGGCTTTCCCGCCTCTCCTCCTCCCCGGGCTGCAGCTGCAGCTGCGGCGGGGGCTGCTGCTGGGGCTGCGGCGGCGGCGGCGGTGGCGGCGGCGGCGGCTGCTGCTGCAGGTGGTGGTTGCTGCTGTAGGTGACCTTGAGCTCGTGCAGGTCTTTGTAATCCTCCACGGAGTTGCCCTCGCGCGAGCGGTAGATGGGGTTTTTGCACATGTGGCCCAGCGGATGGGGGATGTACTCGTACACGTGGCCCGCGGGCGTCTTCACCTTGGGCAGCGCGGGCCCGCGGTGGTGCACGTGCGCGTGCGGGTGGCCGCCTGCGCCGCCGCCGCCGCCGCCGCCGTACACGCTGTACTGCATGTTGAAGGAGCTCACGTCGGAGTTGTTGGTGCTGGTGTGGTCGCTCTGGTTCTTCTTCCTGCGCTTCACGACCAGCACGAAGAGCCCGGCGGCTACGAAGACGGACATGATGAAAACCAGCAGCAGGCTGAGGATCAGCACTGACAAGGGCACCGACGACGCGCCCCCGCCCGCGCCCAAGCCCGCGGGGGCCCCGGTGCTGTTCAGCCGGACGGCGGGAGTCACAGCGCTGGTCCTCGCCGGGAGCTGGATGGAGGAGGGGGTGGGCGTGGACACCACCACGTCCGAGTAGTCCGGGCACAGCAGCTCCGACTTGATGGAGCGCATGTCGCTCTCGGCGAACTTCTTGGGCGCCTTGCAGATCACCTCGTCTACGAGGACGCCCACTTTGAGCTGCTCCACCCACAGCTTCATGCCCACCACGTCGCAGGTGCAATCCCAAGGGTTGTCGTGCAGGTCGATTTGGATGAGTGACGTCAGCTGGTCCAAAACTCCACTCACTGGCAAGGAGGTGAAGTGGTTACTCCTCAGGTTTAGCCTGAGGAGGGTCAGGCCAGAGAAGACCCCCGAGGGCATGGCCTGCAGTAGGTTGTTATTCAAGAATAGCAGCTGGAGATTTGGGACCGGGTCGAACGTCCCGGACTGAATCTCCCGTATGAGATTGTACTGGAGGAAGAGATACTGCAGGCTCTGCAGGCCGTAGAATAACTCCGGGCTCAGCCTCTCGATCCTGTTGCCATTCAGGTAAAGGCGCCTCAGGTTGGCGAGATCCCCAAAAGCACGGTCCTGGATCATGGAGATACGGTTGTTCCCCAGATGCAGGAGGTCCAGCCCCGTGGCCTCCAGGAAGTCTGTCCTGCGCACGACAGCGATGTAGTTCTCTGTCAGATACATCTTCTTGGGATTATAGGGTTTGGGCTGCAGCTCCGCGATGCTCTCGATCTTTCGCTCCTGGCAGTTGACATTGAGGCCCAGATCAGAGATCTGCAGGTTGCAAGTGCACGCGGTGGGGCACTCCAAAGGCACCGGGGATTTGGTCTGGTAGGCGATACTGGGGCCATAGTTGCTGTAGCCCAAGTCCTTGGAGGGCTGCCGAGAGGTGGGGCGCACCCTGGGCTTGTTGGGTTGGCGGGTCCCCTTAGGGGGCTTCAGAGGGGGTTTGTAAACAGCAGAGGAAGAAGTGGCCACGGAATTCACCGAGGCCGGGGTGGTGTGTAAATACCCCGTGGTGCTCAAAGGCGTCTGCGGCCTCATCTCATAGTCGGAAATGAGTTTCCTTGGGCAGAGCTCCTGCTTGGATACCTCATCCAAGTCCCTGCCGTGTAAACGGAAGGGGGTCTCACAAACCACATCCCCCACTAGGGCAGAGTAGGAGATGCTGTCCAGCCAATCCTTGAGAGAGATCAGCTCACAGGAGCAATTCCAGGGGTTTTCCTCCAGCTGTAGTTCCACCACTTTATCCATGTGCTGCAACAGCCCCACGTAGGGCAGAAGTTTCAGGCGGTTCCCCCGGAGGTCCAAGTGCGTTAAGGGCACGAAACGGAAAAGATTGTTGGGTAAACTGGACAAGAGATTGTCATTGAGGATAAGCACCTGCAGCAAATGCAGTCTCCCAAAAGCATTGGGTTCGATGACGCTGATGTAATTGTAATCGACCTGTAAGTATTCCAAGTTTTCCAAGCCAAGGAAGGTATCATCGCGCAGAAGTTCCAGTTTATTGTTGTTCAGATGCAATCTCCTCAAACCCCGCAGCCCGTGGAAAGCCCCGGTCTCAATGTCCTGGATGACATTACTACCCAGATGCAAAATCGAAGCCCCAGTATAATTGACAAACTCATTGGGATAGAGACGGTTCAGAAGGTTTCCAGACAGCAAGAGGTGGTAGATTGGGAAGCGGGGAGGGCTAATTTCAGAGAGACTGATGATCCCCCGGTTTTCACAGCTCACAGTTAATATACCGTCCTTTTCCTCACAAGGACATGCATTGTCACAGATTTCCCCATAATAATCGATGGTTTCTGCACACGAGAGGACGAGAGATGTTACAGCAAATGCTAGAGTCTGCAGCATCCAGCTATGCATTTTTCTGTGAAGGTCCTGTTCCAAAGTTACTGGGGGGCAGCAAGTGTGCATTTTACCTCCTGTAAGGGAGAGAGGAAACAAGGAAATGACAGAATATGACGAAAATTTAAGGGATCATTCAGAAAGTCTCTCTCTTTCTTAGTACTGTTACTCTGACATCCAGAAGGAGGGGATATAAATGACACCCCACCACACACACACACACACACACACACACACACACTGGAACATTGACATTCTCCAGATTGCATTAAAATCTGATGTTCATTTTGATTTAAGGGTTGATTTCATTTTCTAATGAGCAAACCACAAACATGCTGCTTTTACAAGAAAAGGGTAGGCTAGATAAAGTCCCATTTCAGTGTTCTTCTGTGCCCCCCCTTTCAAAACCAATCCATAAATATACATAAAATGGCTGTCATTTCAGTTTCATGATTCTAATTTAAGAGAAAAGAAGCACCATTTTACAAGGTTCCCCACCTCACCTATACCCAGTCCCCCCCTCCCCTTTCTTTCTTTCAGAACCTCTTCAGTTAACAGTTCACCACGAAGGTCTCCCATTTTCACAGAAAGGCAAGGAGCCACAATACTTGGGCTATTTTAAACCATCACTAGAAATGCCAGGGTGGAAGCCTAAAGAAGACTTTTCTGAGGTAAAAAGGGTGTAAGATAGAATGCATCAAAGGGAGCCTGAAGAAGCTCTTAAATCACCAATTGTCTTCCGGAGCTTTGAGTGTGGAGAACAAGGCGAGCGCCTTTGCTTTGATGGTGGACTTCACTGCCACGCTATTAAGCACATCAGCGTCCTAATTGAATGCACGGTGCCACTTAGCAGCGCTTCTCTGAGAGCGCCCTACGACCACTTCTCCTCATTGATCATGCCAGCGACGCGACCAAACTGCATCTTTAAGCCACTGAAATAGTTCTGCACGATGGATTACAAAGAACTCAGCGAAGGCATCCGCAGTCTCGGAACACCTCCCGATACCTTGAGTTTTAAAAGGACGTTTCCTACCGCTTACTGGAATCAGCTAAAAGTAAACCAAGGACCGGCGCCAAAGCCTCCCTTACCTTGGGTTCCACGTCTACTTGTCACGGTATGCAAAACTAACCCGACTGAATTAGCAACGTTTGGACTGAACTACCACCTCGACAGCATCCCCATCTTTGGAGTTGCTTATTACATTTAATTGTTAATGCTCTCCTTCCCCCAACTCCCCCCCCCCCATTTCCTAGGGAAAGGGTAGATTAACAGGCAAAATATTAAGGTGGGAGGGGGAAAAGCAAATGACTTAGGTCAGTGCTTTAAAATTCAAATTTCATCTCCCCCAAGGAATCGGTGTGACCCCTCCCCCTTTTCTTTCTTGCTTTCTTTTTGTCCCCTTGAAGGCTTCCTTCTACTCCCTACTCCTGCTCCACAGCAGCACTCTTAAAGGACATAAATGGAGTGAGTATGTGAGTGTGTGTTGTGTTGGTTAGAGGGGCGGCAGGGTGGGGGGTGGCATCTGATAGAAATACTGGGCTCTGGGAACCTTTGCCTTTTCTCTGGTCAACCTTGCCTTTGCCTCACCACCGAAGTCTGATGTCAAATCGCAACCTCAAACTAAAGCCAAGACGTTTCTGAGACAACGGGTTCAAGCCTGGAGACCTTGTTCCTGATCCCCAAGTCGACTCCAGCCCGCGTTATTAAACGCCCCTGCATTCACACGCACATGTGCGAGTGTGTCTGCGAATCATTCACGTGTGGCCACCCAGACGTGTCGAGACGAATCAGAACCACAGTGCATAAACCTCGCAAGTATCCCCGACCTCCCCACGGAACGGCAAACGGCTCCCGGCTCAAAAGCGGCAGAAACATCCCCTATGAAAGCAAAACGTTTACCTTGAAATTTCAGTTCTCCGCTGGATCAAATCTGCACATCCATTCAGCGAGGTTGGGTCCCCTCCCCCTCCTACCCTGTACTTCCCCGCCCCCATTAGCCACCCACCCCATCTGAAAGCCCATTGCGAATTGTGTCCAGCCGGTATTAAACTCGAGCGTTTACAACTTTAATTCAGTTTTGGATAGCAAGGGTCAAAGAGCTTCCTCTCACCCCACTCCCTTTCCCCTCCTCCTTGCCATCAAAGGAGACCTAAAATTTGAGAAAATAAAGTTGAATGAGCCGGGGAAGGCTGACATTCTGACTGGGAAACGCATCTCCGATGTAAATTCGCGGGTGCGCTGTACATTCTCAGATTATCAGATTTTTTTTTTTTTGGAGGGCGGGGGCGGGGGGGCTGTATTTGTTTTTTCCTAAAGAATTTGGACACTGGATCACCGCCCTTCGCATCCCTGCATTGAGCAGCATGAAGCTGTTCGGGCTGGAGCCCAGCACCCAGGCCGGACCGGAGGCTCTGGGCACAGCTGCTCGAGCGGCCGCCCAGGCAGAAGCACCCGGAGTTCCAGGACGCGAGGCTCCCCCTCCCCCACGCCGCCCCAAAGAGAAGGAAGGGAAAAGGGAGGAAGACGGGGAGGGAGGAGAGGGAAAAGAAAGCCACCTCGCCACACACGCGCACACACACATACATACACGCGCGCGCGCGCACACACACACACACACACACACACACACACACACACAAGGCTCTTTTGCAAAGTAAACGACAGACTTACCCCTTCTCACATCTCCAGGGCCCACTCATCATAGCCACCCATTAAAAAAAAAAAAGAAAAAGAAAGAAAGAAAGAAAAGAAAAGAAAAAGCCCCAGAAACCTCTTTGGGGTGTGTACTGGGTTTCCGAAGCCCAGGCAGGGCAAAGAGGCTGCGAGCTGTGCGGTCCGAGCGGCAGGAGGAAAGAGGCGCCCGGACGCTGCGAGCCCGGGGCCGCCGCCGCGGTGGCGACCGCGGGTTCCCGGGCTCCCCAAACGGCTCTCCCCCGCGCTCTCCGCGGTAGTCGGAGCGGGCAGCAGGGCTGGGGGGGGGGGGAGGGAAGAGCGGGGGGCGATCGCGAGCGGCGGGATGGGAAGGCAGGGGGAGGGGGCGGCGGAGAACCGGCTGGAGAGGCGCCTCGCGGTAGGGGCCGGGAGCAGGAGCCGGGCGGGGCGGGGAGAGGGAGCTGACGCGAGGGGAGGCTCGGATCGGGAGGAGGGGGACGCGGAGAAGACCGCCTGGCTCCGCCGGCCCCGCCAACGTGACGGTCAGCCCCGCCGAGCGCTCGCACCCGCTCACCCTCACGCTCCCTCGCACACTCGCTCCCATCCGTGCTACGGCGCGATCGCGGGGTACCCGGCACCCTTCGTTGCACACTCTTCCCCCCAGGCGGGTACTTACAGTTCCCATCTGCACGGGGGGCAACTTTCTCCGACCCAGCTGTAGCCGCCGCCCCCTCCAGCTTCCTCCGGCTTCTCGCACCCTCGGGCCTGGGTTCACGCCGGCCGGCCCTCCCCTCCCCCCTCGGCTCTCCTCCTCGCCGTCTTCACCACATTCCCCCCTGGTCAGTGGCGCACGCCCGGGGACGAGCCAGAGGGAGCGGGTCGCGGGGGTGTGCATGCATCTCCCGCCTTCTTCTTGCAGCGCACACTGTACATGGTAGTGAGGGGGCGAGCGAAGGTGGCACCGGCCCCTCGGCTGCTCCGGCGGCGGCGGCTGCAGCTCCTGCGCTGTCCTCCGCCCCCCGCGCAGCGGCGACCACCGCGCTGGGGTCCCGCCGCCGCTGTCCCCGCGCCGAGCCCTCCGCCGCCGCGGCCCCTAATTAGTATTTGAAGGGCTCCCGCATCCTTTTGGCCGTTTCATCCCTCACGGTGTTTGCAAGGCTTTTTTTTTTTTCTCTACCCCTTCCCCAGATGCGGCGCACGATCGTCATTATTTGGAACTCTCTATCTCCGACATCCTTTGGGGGCCCTGGTGGGGGGCAGGAACAGCGTTGTTCTATGCCTGTGGCGTGTCCTGGCAGCCCAGCGGCTCTAAAAAACTCTGAGAAAGTCGCGTCTTCTTCCCGGGCGCTGAGGAGGTGGCAACGCGGTAAGCATCGCCCGGGTCTCTGAGACATCTGCTCCGGAACGGGTGCAGGGCCCCGTCCAGTGCACTTGTTTATTGTCGCGCCGCCGGTGCGAGCCAAGCTGCAGCAGACATGATGGGCCCGGGGCGAAGCGGGCGCTCGCTGGCCGATAGATGGCAGCCGAGGGCGAAGGCGTCCCCTGGCTAGGGCGGCGCAACCGGAGCCCCCCTTGGATGTCACATTCGTGGGAGACAGAGGAGTCTTGGACCATGTGCGTAATACGAGCGTGGGACTGTGCAGTCCTCGGATTGGGAAAGGGAGGAGTGGAAATAACCCCGACAGTGCCAGGCTTGGTGGTGGTCAGGAACAGATGATTCCAGCCCAGGGCTGATCGCCTGCCTTCCTCCTGCCGTTTAGAAGAATAGAACCCATGCTACTGTTTCATGTACATACTGTAAAGGACCCTGGAAAAGGGAGTGGCTCGTCCTAGCTGCAAGCAAGGGAGCTACTTTTTTTTTTTTTTTAATATATAATTACTTTTATAGGTATGTCTGGGCAGTACAAAGGAATGTGAACGACTTTCAGAGACAATGTTTGTGAATACATTTGGTGTGTACTAAAAAGCTGGAAAGCCCCTAAATACATGCAGTGTCGATAGAAAGCGAGTTTCTTGAAGACTCACCTGCTAAACTCCACTAGAGTCATCTCTACAGTAAGTATTCCTGGCTCTTTCCATGAAACCAGAAACTTCCCTTGCCAGAAGGGGATCTTTACGTCCATAAGACATGTTTCAATGTTTGCAATATTAGACCTGAGGTCCAGCTCAGGTTTAAAAGAAAAGTTCTCCAAAATAAGTGGCCCAGTGCAGAATGAGTGCACATGTGCCTGTTCCTTTGATAACTGGGTAGTTTCACCGTTTTATTTTGGAATTAATGATGTCTTAAACATAATTGGTATTGTCTCATTCTTAGTAATATTTGGAATAATATTGTGGTCTTGATATCTTGATTATACATATGATTAATATCAGTATATATTCTGGTAATATGCCTGTTAACTCAGAATATACATGAATGAATATACAAAGCTTGCATCTTTCCACATAATCTAAAATGTTAATTTAGAAGAATTTATCTAGAGGTGGTGGTACTGTAGTTTCCTAAGTTTTGCAACATTTTTAGGAATTTCCTCTGAATCTGTTGTGCAATTTTTTTTAGTTATGTCATAAATGCTTTATTTGGAAACTGTTACCTATTTTGTTTAAGTCCGGGTCATACAAGAGAAAGGAAGAAAAGAAGTAGTATGCAATGTCAGATAATGAAAATAAAATCTTGTAATAGAACTTTCCTTTAAGTTTAAAATCATTTGGCCTAAGAATGATAGCCACTGGCTACTGGTACATTATATAAAAAGATATCACTTAAATTTCATCCATAAAAGCCTGGTTAGTGTATTTTTTATTTAGTCATTTCTTTTAACATGATATAAACATTTTAGAATATTTATCTTTAAGTGTAAAATTACCTTTCTATGTTAAAAATAAAAGTATAATATGTACATTTTAAATTACATATTACAGCCAGAAACCTTTGACATATAAATATTGAGTACTATCATAAACATGATTTTTAATGTTGATTAATTCTATAGAAGTTCTGAAAGATTTTAAAATGGGTCTTAATATATCATTGGATGTAAATTAGCTGAAACTCACTGGTTTATTTCATTTTTTTCCCCTAAATCTTCACAATGGCATTTAATATCAAAGTTTAATTTTTAGTTTTATCATTTAGTTTTAAATATTTATTTTCCTAATTAAAATAAATTTTATTCAATTAAGAAATTTTAGGTTACAGCATAGTAACCTTATGCTAATAGTCCAGATTACCTCTTGTGGTTCAAATAAATAAGCGATGAAAACTTTCTACCATTAACTAAACATTAAAGTTGACCGGAGAAGCCACCATTAGCTTTTGCCACTAGGTGTCTCTGTAAGATGCTCTGCAGAAAAGCAAATTGTGAGAAAATACGATGACATGAATAGAGCAGAACAGAACACAGAAGGGAAGACATCACAGAAATCAAGAAAAGCCTCATTTATTCATCTGTAGATTTTTATTTGCTTTGAATGTTGGTGATTGCCCAGAAAAGATATAAATGAGTCATATAAAAGTGACCAAATTTAAGTCAAAACTTTTATTCATATAAACAAACATGTCTATATCATGGGCATATAGTCCTATAATGTGTACTCAGGTACATGCACATAATTACAGAAATACATAAGGTGCTAGAAAATGAAATTATTGATCAATAAATATCTCCAGAACTAAGGTTATTAGTATTAAATTAAACATTATTTGATCGAGTTGGATGTGAAAAGCTGAAAATCTTTGCCCAAATATTTGTGAATATATTTGTGCATATTATAATTAGCTAATGAGTGTATCATCATAAATACATATCATGTATGAAAGCATGTTAGAAAACAACTGGTCCAAAATATAGTCATTGTTTGATACCTGCATATTAAAATTTAGATTCAAATCATAAGTAACATACTTGTCACTTAAAATTGACTATATATTTTAGTAATAAATATTCATTTTTATCTAGAGTCACTGTTTTAGAGCTTTATGAATACTTGAGAGGAATTCTTATATTAAATGGGTTTCTTAAAATATTTTATTATATTACATTTGTGTATCACTGTGTGGTATCTTTAGGATATAAAAATGCTAAGTTAAGAATTATAGTTTCTCATAAAACAATCTAATGGAACAAGGAAGTTCTTCGATAATAATTGGGTGACTTCATAAGTACTGATCAACATCATAGAAATCTAAAGGCAGCAGGGCTTGCATTTCTCTTTAATTCAACTAATGAATTAAGATTATGAAATTCTCATGTTAGATTTAAATTTTTGCAAACTTAGATCTAATAAATTACTTTTCTGATAGTAATGACTAATAAGTGTGTAAAATTTAATTTACTAAGAACAGATTTTTCATATCTAAATAAAGGGCATATGTTTTCAAAGTCTTTGAAGTTAAAATCATGTGTGTGTGTGTGTGTGTGTGTGTGTGTGTGTCACACATCGCTAAAAGCAGAAAATAAAAGTTTCTACTAAAGGAGAAAAGTGATTTATCTTTTCTGATTGTTTCCATATGCAATTGCTAAACTAAATAACTTAATAGCATATGTCTTTGACCTTGGGTTTGGTGCATTTGGCATTACAGTAATCAAACTTATCATACAGTTGTATTTACCACATCTAAAATGGCCAGTTAAACTGACTAATCCATTGAAATTACGTATTCACTTATAGACTTAGTTAATTATAACTTATCTGAAATATGCTCTCAGAGGAATTACAGAAGGATATGCATAAAACAGGCAATTTTCTTCCTTGCCTCATGCAATTTTTTTAATAAATAAGCCCTGATTTTTTTTTAGAATTATATAATAAAGCATCCTTTTTGGAAGATAAATTGGCATTTAAAATGCATATATCTTTTAAACAATTACTTTTCAGAAAATAGTCTTCATTACCAGAGTAAACTATATAAAACATATGCCAGAAGATATTTGTTGTAACAGATGAGAGCATTGAAAATGACTGAGAACCAGTAAAATGTCTGACTCAGTGAAACGTAGTACACATCCATCTATACCTTGGAATACTCTTTAGCCTTAAATAATATTTTATATAGGAATACTGTTTTGCCATTCTTAATTATATATGTAAAAGTACTAGTACTTATATACGTGAGAGAGAATTTTTTTTTTTTTTCTGGAAAGAAACACCACACAAAATCAGCAATATTGGTTATCTCTTGGAAGAAGACTGGAATTCTTGAATATACTGAAAACTTATTTTTTATAATATAATCTAGCTTTCTAATATTAATGTCAATTTACATGTGTATTTCCAAAATAAATTAACACTGCATACTTGAAAAACAAGAATATTTGAAAGGGTGATATGAGTTTTGAAGATGACTTCCTTAAATTAAACTCTATCCCATAGTTCTCCAGATGGTTTTATTTCTTATGACACATTACTACCACTAGAGATACTGATTATGTTTCTAAATATGATGGCAAATTAATAAGTTAAAACAATTTCTCTTCATTACTCATCTGTTACATTCAATCCTAGCTATCAATGCCAGCTAGTAGAATAGTAATTAATAGAAACTACATTTGTTATCATCACTATTCAGAACCATGCTGTGTACTTGGAACTTTAGTTTTATTTGATACTCTGGTGAGTGAAGGGGAAGATCAAAATGGTACTGTAGAGAAGATAAGCGATTATACTTGAAATTGTCAGCAGCAGTTCTTTATTGCTGTCTATAGGAAGATGAGTGAGTATGCAGTTGTGACATATTATAAATATAAAGTCTACCTTCATTCCCTGTTAGAACAGTGACTACTACCATCTGGCTTATATTAACACTGAAATAGGCACATTCCACTGGAAAAGGGGCAGTTTCATTGTGTAGTTAGATTAGTTTTTCTATGTGTCTTTCTGTTAGAGCTGTGATTTTTCTTGTGGGACCCACTGGTTATGGGTTCTCATATATCTCTAGTCATTTTTAGAAAATAAGACCAAACAGACATTATGTTATGCTTATATTTTCTGTGTTCTTTCTGTTTTTTTTCCCCAGAAGGGGGAAAAAACTAATCATTCTGAAAAACAGTCTCATTCAAAAATTTCAAAAGAACTATTGCTGTGAGAATGTCTAAATTGACTTAACTACATACAACTTCGTCAACTGGAATCTTTCATTCAATAGAAGACTCCTGTAGTTTCTCTATCCCCTTAAAATAGATCAACATTTACTCTAACTCCAAAACTTTGATTTGTACTGCCTTTTCTTCTAGCAGGCTTTTCAGATTCTTTTATCTACTTTTCTACAGAATTCACTATAGACCTTTCTCAACCAGAAAGCATCTTCCCTCTAACTAGCATTGAAGATCTACTTACCTACACATTCTTCTATAATTTATTTCACATGATCTAGCACAGTTTTCTATTTCCAGCTTAACGTATGTTTTTTCTCCAGACTAAATTATCATTTCTTGTTTTGAAAAGAATTTTATTGTATTTATTATCACCCAATGGCAAGAAAAATGAACTCCAAAAATTCTTTTTGTATACACAAAAATACTGATCCATTTATAAATGTACTCAGATAATAAATACTTATTTAGTACCTATCATGTGCTGGACCATGTCTCTTTTATTTGAGATAAAGATAATTAGTTGATTATTTATATCAGGATTATTACAGAGATATCTTGACTTTCTGATAAGTTGCTCACATTCTCTAGTTAAAATTAATGAAATATAACATATAAAATGCTGTTGCATAAACTGCAGTCTTGAATAAAATTTTTTGTAGAGTAAGTGCACCAAGTCTTTACAAGAGGCTGTTCAATAGAATTTTTGTGATGATGGAAATTACCTGTATCTTGGATGTCTAATATGATAGCTCTTAGCCACAAAGGACTATTGAGCAATTTAAATGTGCATAGTTTGATGGAGGATCCGAAATGTTAATGTTATTTAAATTTAGTTGGTTTAAATTTAAATAGCCACCTGTGGCTAGTGGCTATCATATTGGATTAACTTCCTAGAGCCCTGAAATTGTGCTTGTGCAATTTGTGGGATACCTTGGAAATTCAAGGTATTTAATAAGAACAGCTGCACTCATAAGTAATGATGGTGATTATGACACCCTCAATAAATAAGGACAATTATGATTCATGTTTGGCAAGAGGCCTGATTTGCATTCTGCTTAGGGTCTCTATTCAATTCTTTCAAATTGCATTCATTTGAGAGCCTCTATCATTAAAAAAAAAAGATTTCAAGGCATTTTTCAGACACTGCAAAATTCTTCATTACTCTCTCATTATAACCCTATGAAAAAACGAAGGAAGATTATTTTAAGTCAATAGAATTTTATTAGAAGATAAGTGGCTTTTTATGCCTGGTGAGTACTCTTTAAAGTACTTTTCTCTAGATCACACAGTGAGATGTTAGTAGAACTGGAAAAGAAAGTTCTGAATTGGTATTTTGCTTCAAGAATTGCTGTGATAAGTTTTGTGTGTGTTTGTGTGCAAAACAGACTGTCAGTTAAAAAAAACAAACAAAACTGGGCCATTGCCTTGGTAAGCTATTGTGTGACCATGTGCTCTTTGAGCTATGGTCAGGCCACGTTTTCCTAAGATTTGGTTTCCTCCACTACCTTGGGGAGGTGAATCTCCTCCTTTCTCTCTCTCTCCCCCGCGCTCTCTCTCTCTCTCTCTCTCTCTCTCTCTCTTACTTTCTAAATAAAGTATATTTTCTAATCTAAAAAGCAAACAAACCAAAAATCAAAACTATACTTGTACTTATGCATTCCATCTATTTTAAAACAAAAACCTGATGGTGTTTGGTACAAATAGAGTGAACAGCAAATTAGAATTAATTAATTTACAGAATGCAAAATATATTCTCTAGTTTCCATGAATAACTGAATATATCTCAGTTTATATAAAATACTATTTAGATATTTGACACAAAGATGTAATAGCTTAGTAACCAGTCCCAGTTATACCACAGGCTATTGTAATTTTGTTGTTGTTGTTGTTGTTTTTGAGTTGGAGTCTCACTCAGTTGCCCAGGCTGGAGTACAGTGGCACGCTCACGACCACCTCAGTGTCGAATTCCTGGGATCCGGTCATCCTTCAGCCTCAGCCTTCCAAGTAGCGGGCACTACAGGCGCGCGCTACCATGCTGGGCTAATTTTTTTGTTGATTGTAAAGACGTGGTCTCGCCCAATTGGCTGGGCTGATCTTGAACCCACGAGCTCAGGCAATACACTCGCCTCAGCCTCCCAAAATTCTGGGATTACAGGCTGAGCCACCAAGCCTGGCCTATTGTAGTTTTTAAGGATTGAATTGTTTATTTTTCTTCAATCTATCTAAAACATTAGTAATACTATTATTTTTCAAATATTATGGTTCTCCCATACACAAAATTAATATAACTTCAAAAGGATCATTAAATACTTAAGTCTAAAATAAGTAGGAAACCACTAGGTCCAGCCACCAGTAAAGTGTTTCTCAAGGATTTTGAATCCATTGTTGACTCTCACTTTGTGTCATTTGTACATTTGCAGCTGTGGAAACACTTTCTTTGGATAAATGACAAAGTTATTATGCTATTTTTTCAATGGACCATATAACAACCACACTGGTTAATCAAATGATAAACATTAATATATAGTCTTCTTGGAAATAATATAATTATTGATCTTGACTTACAAATGTTAAGATATTCATTTTATATATTAGTTATCTTTATTTAAACAAATAAAGATAATTGGATGCCAGCTTATGAAAAGTTACCTCTGTGAAAATCAAATCTGTGCCAGGTCAATTTTTGTTTAATATTACATGATGCATTTTTATCCTGTGATTTAAAATATTCCGTCAATCTAATGAAGATTTTATAGTGACACTAAACTTACAGTTCTTCTCGTATACTATAATGCATGCTGCAATTTTAACTGATTACTACGCTCCCAATGAAAAAAATAACCGATGTGGATTTAAATCACCAGTAGAAAATGCATGATTCATTCTATAATCACACTGGGTCATTAGTTGCTATATTGTATAAGTAGTGACTGCTAGGCAGACAGAATTTGATCATTGTCTACCACTTACCCATGACCTCTAGATATTTTTATGTTTTAAAATATTGCATTGTAGCATTGATATGGTAGCATTTATTGGCAACCTAGTACATAGAGAAAAAGATGCCTAAACTGATTTGTTCCCCCAAATAGGAATCCATTTAACTGGATTTTTTATATGTAATATTTCAGCCACAATTAACAAAGCATTTATTTATGGGTAATTTATAATTTATTATAATTCAAAACCAAAGGCTAATAAAATGTATACAAACATACAGTCTTTTTGCTATTTGCTAGCCATTTTATACAGACTGTCTCTTTTTTCAATTAATTTTAATTATTTCATGAGGTATTATTTTACTAACACATGAAAAATCTGAGTTTCTAGATAGTTGGTGTTATTCCATATTTCATACAGATAGTAGATAGCAGATCCAGACTTATGCTATGAATTACAAAGACTCTTGTATCTATTTGTTTGACATAATAATATTAATTCAAATTAATGCCCTTGAACTTTAACCTCAGTTTGAACAAAAATTTTATAATGTATAATAATTCTCAGTAATTATCTTCAATAAGGATACTTTCTCAGTGATTCATCGTTTCTGTCATGTTAAAGTATATTGAAATATCAGACAATAAATATATATATATATTTTGATATTGCTCCTTAAACTATTATAATTATAAAATCTATCTTAAACTGATCATGAAGCAGACATAAATAAACTGTCTCTATGTTGATCTTTCTTAAGAATATCAAGGATATTAACTTCCAGAAAGTATTGTCACAATAACCCAAATACACAGAGTTAATAAAACAACACTGATTGGTATACATGCAAGATACTTTTTCCTTAAGTAGAAAATGCCTTTAATAGACATTTTTCTCACCTTTGAATTATTGACAAATTATTAATAATTATTTTATATTTCATAATCCCAGCATCCAAATTAAGCATTGTAATATATTCTAAAATATCAATAATAAAATACAAAAATAGTTTTTTGAAGAGGAATCACACAATCACTTTTATTTATTTATTTTTTTGAGTTGGAGTCTCACTCTGTCACCCAGACTGGAGTGCAGTGACCGCTCCCGGCCACCGCAGCCTTGACCTGCTGGTCTCCAGGGATCCTTCTGCCTCAGTCTTCCAAGTAGCTGGAATTACAGGCACGCCCTACCACGCCCGGCTAATTTTTGATTTATTGTAGAGATGAGGTCTCACCAAGTTGCCCAGGCGGGTCTCGAACCCGCGGGCTCAGGCAATTCATTTACCTCGGCCTCCCAAAGCACGGGATTACAGGCTGAGCCACTGAGTCCGGCTAACACACAATCACTTTCATATGTAAGTTTAACGACACAACCCCTTTTAGTTATTTATGATATAAATCTGTGTTATAAATAATTTTATTTTGAAAATTTTGATACATATTTTCTAATTTTTCAAAAGTACACAATTACATAATCCCAGGACTGATTAAATTTCTAACTACTCGAAAAACCACTTTATAGAAATGTTAACCACAAATGACTAACATCTACTACAAATAGTTACATTTTGTATCTTATTGTTAAACATCTGACTACCTTATTGAACATCCATAGCAAGTAGTTCAATTTGTTATTTAATGCAATGTCTATCTCAAAGAGAATATTCAAGTGCTTGTACATGTCAATATTTACTCAGCATAAATAATATCATACATAGGATGATTTGATATAATCATTAACCTCCAAATATTGAAAGTTTATAAAGAGTATATTCATCATTGACTATTACATCATCTATCTTCTGAAATAAGCATGTGTGTAGATAAACTACACGTATCTGTCCACCTTCGCAATTTATGACATTTCTTCCCACCTTCCACTGTGCACGCAGAGAGCCTGCAGGGGCACTTGAGAATGCATCTTGGAGTTCTTCCAGAAACTCTGAGTCAAAGAGCAATGTCTGCATTCACAAAGAAGCATTCACAGCTGTCAGAAGTTAAATGTCCATGAGACTCATAGTACAGCTGCAGTCCTTCCAGGACACTGACAATGTCTGTGGAAACTAGAATTTGATAACTATTTTTTCCATGGAAAAAAAAAATCACTGAAGAATGATTAATCTTTGCCTGACTGATAATAAATAATTATGCATTCACAGCACATGAAGCATCATTGTCTTAAAACATTACTTTGCCTGCAATGCTTTTGCTGCTAATTTCCACTGCCAGAGAAAGTACTCTTGCTGCAATAAACTGTCAATGAACTTCTTGTAGGCAAACACCTGCAGACACCTGCTGGCAATGGGTGCATAATATTTAGGAATTCAGGAATTGCAGCATAAACCAAATTTGCAAAACAGTACAGGGTGTGAGTGTGTGAGAGCATGCGTGACTGAAGAATCGCATGCATGAACAGGTATTTTGTGTTTCCATTTATATTCGATTAAATGAATAGACTGAATTTTTCAGAATTGCGTGATATAGCTGAGCAGAGTAATACAAAAGTAAGCACATTTGCAAAGATGAAAAATTTGGGATAATTTATCCCAATTTATTATCAGATTTCGCAGGATAAAAGATTAACCTTTTGAAAATATTTAGCCATACGCTTTATATGGCCAAGGAACAAAACAAGTCATCTAGATTGTGAATTTTTTTGTAAAAAAAAAAGCTTAATATACTTTTTGAACATGTCCGAAAAATTGTAAATGAGATTTTAAGTCTCTGTTTCTGTACTAGTGTAGGTGAGGTTCAAAATAAAGGTAAGTAGGTTAGCTCTATCTGGTTGATTGGAGGAACCCATTCAAAAATGTACTGTTTTTTAATTGTTGCCTCACTTAGCAGATTAATAGTCCCTGAATGTAAAGATCTGGTTCCAAAAGCCTACTGAATTATTGAAGGTTTACTTCAAGAAAATGTTTAAAAATCGCATCCCAAAGTAAAACTAATTACCAGCTTTTAAAAATGTTAATTTTTTAGCATGCTTTGAATTGTAGGTATGAGAAATGATGAAGAAAAGTAGAAAGCCGGTTGCACTGAATTTTAGAAGTGGTGGGGTCATAGAACTATATTCTAATTTAAAGAAATCAGCTTGTGCAAATACTTTAACTGAAGTGTCATTGCTAGTTATTAGAGAATTGATTTCCCAATTTTCTGACTCTTTAGTGTACATTAGGCTGAAGGAAGTGTGCAGCTATGTTAACTGATACTTATTATAAAAAGCATGATAATAAAAATAAACTACCTCAGGTCCCGTGCTATTTTTGGCCAGCATTTCATGTCATTTGCATAAGACCTTCAGATACTGAATGGATTATCATAATAAATTGAGCTTGGATTATTGAAAAATTTCCCTATGCAAGGTGAGCAATAGGCTGGCTGTTAAATTGTAGTCTTGCCGTAAATTTTCACTGATGAAAAAAATCAAGCAGATAGGTTGATTGACATTTTGTAGATAAGTTTCCCTGTGACAAAAGCGCCCTACAAGTTTGTCTACATGCACATTACTTCATGCAGGTAAGTTAGATCATACTTAGGGTATCCTTATTTCTATTAATAGATTCATCTGTACATATCTGATATCAAGTAATACACTATACGTACACCTCATTTTGTATTATTTTGGTGATCTTGATAATAAATGTAGACTCTTTCTTCCAAGTAACATTTGAGAGGGATACTTATATAAGCAGGTTGAGATAAATTCTAAAGAATACTGTGTTTTATTTTTCTTTCAAATCATTGTTTAGAGAAAATATCGGTTTATAAAAGTATTTTTTATTGCATTTCTTTTTCAATGATTGTTTATCAGAATATATTTATTTAATGTTTTCAAATGAAGAAACACGAGTTTCTATTGATTGTGTCATTGCTTTTTACTGTGTGATGGACTTTTGCACATAGTTCAGTGATTAAAAACAGATGTTTGAGTAAACAATTCCTAGGATACCCACCTAATTTTGACGTTTTAATAATTGTTTAGCCGGGCTTGGTGTCTCAGCCTGTAATTCCGTGCCTTGGGAGGCTGAGGTGAATGGATTGTCTGAGCTCGCGGGTTCGAGACCCGCCTGGGCAAGCCAGACCTCATCTCTACAATAAATCAAAAAAAATTAGCCGGGCGTGGTAGCGCGTGCCTATAGTTCCAGCTACTTGGAAGGCTGAGGTAGAAGGATCGCCGGAGCCCAGCAGGTCGAGGCTGCGGTGGCCTGGAGCGGCCGCTGCACTCCAGTCTGGGCGACAGAGTGAGACTCCGACTCAAAAAAATAAAAATAAAATAATAATAATAATAATTGTTTAAAATATGGGTTAATTCATTTGAATCAACATTACTTCCTCATTTAAAATAGGTGTGTAGTAATAACACCTACATTTTGTGAAGATTAGTTGAGATAATTCACATGAATGCTTATCACACTTCCCAGAAGATTGTAAGCACTAAGTAAATGTTGGTTACTATTATTGTTTTGCTGTTATATTATTGTCACAGGCACTGGTATAGTTAGAGTCTATTTGTAAAGAAACAGTTGAAGAAAAAAAATGTTTGTGTGATCTGGGCAGAGTTTTTTTGTCTTCGTTTTTTAATTATTCCCAGAATAGACATTATTCAAGAAAAGTTACATTCATTTTCAGCCAATCCTGATTAGTTATGGATTTATAGCATCAAGAGTCCACCACAAGATTAAGTGGTTCTGGCTTGCAGATTTCCAGAGCTCTTTTGGCTACTGAAATTAAAAAAAATAAATGGGATTGCTTGCCAGACAGCACTTCTTAGTGATGAATTTTATGAAACTTATGCATTCACATTGTTCCAAAAGATCTGGAGGACAGAATAGAGGAGAAATTACACTTTCGTATATTGAGTTTACATTTCATAAATAATTTAAAATTGTATGGGAAATTAAGTCAGGTTTGAGTGTTAAACACTTTGATACACTAAATAGAAATTATAAAGCAATTTTTGTAACTGTTTTCATGATGAAGATATAATTTGGCAATATTTTAAATAAGTCTGAAGCACTATAGTCAGTGTTTAGATATGAAAATGAAGGTTGATTTTACAGAAAAATAAAGTCCATTTAAGTTCTTAAAAACATTAAGTGCTAATATAAATTAATTTATCCTGTGTATAAAACTTTATGTATGTATATCTATTAATTCAAATTATTGTGCAGCTGTGTTAGTTTTTATTTTTTTCAGTATACATGCAGATATATGTCAGAAATGTTATGGTTTTATGTGCCATTTTAAATTAAAATATGTATTTATACACATTTAACTTTGCTTGTATAATTCAAATGATTTCTGTAGTTCCTAAATTTGTATTTTAAGCACACAAACTTCTGTTTGAATTATGCTATTTAATATATCACTTATTTTTATAAATGTATCTACTGAAGACATACCTTTGTAAAGTGCAGTTTTGAAGCCAAGATTGTGTGTGATCTTTACAGTCAAATATTAGAAAAAAATAACCATTCTTGAAGAAAATATTTTAACCATGGATATTTTATTTGATTCCACAAGTAATTTTGGTGCATTTCACTTACATATACTGCTTTTCATGTGACAGAAAGTTATATGCAAACTTCATTTTTATAGTCAGGCAAGAAGATGGATGGAATAGTTTTTATATGTATAGACACACATTCACATTCTTATAAGCAGAGAGTGAGTAAAAATGAGAAATGTATATAGATATGTGGAATATACAAATTTGAAATATCAAAGCACAAAGGATGTGATCCTGTAGACTGATTTTTTATTTGGCTGTCAAATTCAAAAGACACTTGCCACATGCACAAAAGATAAACTCTTCATGTGCTCTCACTAATCTGTAATTTCCTTGATGGTAGCAGTAATGTTGTACTAATATTTTTGTCTTCCACTAGCTAAGCTATTATTTGAAAGAAAGTCATACAAAGATTATGATTTTGCAATAGATATACATCACTTTAAATAACAATCATTAGTGTGTCCAAATATTAATTATTAGACACATCTTGTAAGAATATCTAACAATTCCAGCTTTACTGATTCAAATTTAGCAATTTCAAATTTTCAGATTTTGCGAATTTATATAGTACTTATTGTCTCAATTATGCATATGAAGTTCATATGTTAGGAAATATAAAGATGATATGTTTAGATACAGTCTTTAACTTATTTTATCCATTACTTGTTATTTTCTCAAACCTAAGCGAAAGAATGTGTGTTTTTATTTTGCTCTCTAAAGTGTTATTCTCTACCTCTCCAGCCGTATTCTTGCAAAATGCATAATAATATAGTCCTCAGAGCTTGACCACACTAAAGAGGAAGAGCCTGGGGTCACAGTTACTATAGCTATTAGAGCTCAAGACCTCTTGCAATCATCAAGAGGTTTCCTGCCACAGAAATCCCTTTAGAAATACACAGCCAGGTACATCCTTATTGGTTGGCCAAGTAGATTGTAGCTGGCATTCAAACCACTCTGTGCTATCTTAAAAGACTGCAGAAACCTTATGGCAGCTGTCAGAACAATTACTTGTAGCGTCCTTTGTCTGTTATGAGCAATGGGTGACTCTAAAGTGCTCAATGTTTGGTCCTCTAAAGTTTCTGAATTTGCAGTATGAAGTTTTAGGATAGTCTGTTGAATGCTTTCACAAAATAAAACACTTTGAAATGTGTTTGTTTTAGAACACTTCTGATTCTGATTGTGTCATGCAAATGTAAGTTGGGTGTCTGACAACACACGCAGACTATCTGAAGAAATTTGTACTTTAAGAGAAACCATGATCAGTAGACAGATGCTTTATTATCATTAAAAAACACAGTACTTATATTAACAAAAGATAATTCAGGTTTAAGAGCAGTAATAGTCATAGAAGAAATATAAATTTAGGACATATTTTCTTTGTATAGCAAAAGAAACAGTCAACAACGTCAAGAGATAACCTATAAAGTGGGAGAAAGTATTTGCATGCCATGTATCTCATAAGGGGGTCAATATTCAAAATATATAAGGAACCCAAACAACTTAATAGAAAGAAAAGCTAACTCAATTTTTAAAAGTAAACAAATATTCTGAATAGATATTTTTCAAAAGGAGACAAATGGCCAACAGATGTATGAAACAGATATTCAACATCACCAAACATCAGAGATATGAGAGTCAAAACCACAATAGCTATCACCTCACTCCTGTTAGAATGGCTATTATCAGCTAGACAAAAGATAAAAAAGTATTGGTTAAGATGTGGAGAAGAGGGAAACAATATGGAGATTGCTTAAAAAAACTAAAAATGAAACTATCATATGATCCAGCTAATTGGAATTCCTTTATATTCAAGGGAAATAAAGTCAACATGCTAAAAAGACATCTGCACTCTCATGTGCATTGCAGCACTATTCACAACATCCAAGATATGGAAGGAACCTAAATGTCCATCAACAGATCAATGGATAAATAAAATGAGGCATATACAATTGAATATTATTTACCTATAAAAAAGAAGGCAGTCCTGTCATTTGAAACACCATTAGATATTCTGGAGGACGTTAAGTTAAAGTGAAACAAATAAGACACAGAAACACAAATACTACATAATATCACTCATGTGGAATCTAAAAAGATTGATCTCACATTAGTAAAGAGTAGAATGGTAGTATTACCAGAAAGGTGGCTAAAGAGGTGGGGGGATTGGGAGATGTTGGTCAAAGGATACATACTTGCAGTAAGATAGGATGAATAAGTTCAAGAGATCTATTATATAGTATGGTAACTAAAGTTAATGACAATATATTGTATTCTTGAAAAACGCTAAGAATGTGGACGTTGTGTTCTCACCACAAAACTGATAATTATGTGTGGTAACACATTTGTTAATTAGCTGGATTTAACAATTCTGCAATGTACATACACTTCAAAATGTCATGTTTTTTCCCAGTAAAAACATATTTTTAAAAATTATTTATTTAGAGACAGGGGTGTCGCTCTGTCTTCCAGGCTGGAGTGCAGTGACATCATAATTCACTGCAGCCTCAGGCTTCTGTGTTCAAGGGATCCTCCTGCCTTAGCTTTCTGAGTAACTGGGGCTACAGGCAAATGCCACAACATCTTGTTATTAATTTTTTAAAAATGTATAACAATTTTTGTACAGATTAGTTCTTACTATGGCCCTGGCCTCCAGTGATCTTCCTGCTCCAGTGATCTTCCTACCCAAAGTCCTGGGATTTATTCGATCAGTGTTTTGTAGTTTTCATTTTAAGATTGTTCACTTCTCTGGTTAGGAAGAAGACAAGGCATTTCATTTTTTGTGTTGATATCGTGAGTAAAATTGTGCTTTTTATTTGATTCTCTGCCTGTTTGTTGTTGGTGCATAGAAATGTGAATGTCTTTTGCACATTGATTTTGTTCCCTGAGACTTTGCCAAAGTTCTTTATTAGTGCAAGGAGGTTTGACAGATTCCCTTGGGTTTTCCAGGCATAGATCATATAGTCAGCAAAGAGAGATAGCTTAACTTCCTCTTTTCCTATTTGGACACCACTGATTTCCTTCTCTTATCTGATTGTTCTAGCTAGGACTGCCAACACTATGACAAATAGGAGGGGTGAGAGTGAATAGTGTCATTTTGTTATGGTTTTCAGGAGAAATGCTTCCAATTTCTGTCCGTTTAGCAAAATATTGGTTGTGGGTTTATCAAAGAAGACACAAATGGAAAAATATTCCATGCTCATGGATTGGAAGAATCAGCATTGTTAAGATGTCCATCCTACCCAAGGCAATCTACAGTTTCAGAGCAATACCCATTAAATTGCCAGCATCATTCTTCCCAGACCTGCAGATGAAAACACAGATATTCATATGGAAACAAAAACAACCATGAATCAGTCTTCAGCAAAAGAAAGCAGAAGACATCACATTTCCAAACATTAAATTTTATTATAAGGCTACAATAATCAAAACAGCCTGGTATTGGTACAAAAACAGGGATATAGACCAATGGAACAGGCTAGAAATTCCAGAAGCAAAATCTCAGTTTCTCAACCAAATCATCTCTGACAAAGCCTCCGGCAACAACCACTGGGGAGTGGAGAACCTATGCAGTAAATGATGCTGGGAAGACTGGCTGACTACATGCAGAGGAATGAAACAGGACCCCCACTAATCCCCATACACAAAAATCAACCTAAATGGATCAAAGACCTAAACATAAAACCTCAAACTATAAGAATCTTAGTAAAAAGCAGAAGACATCATTACAGAAATCGGAGTAGGCAAGCAATTCCTGATCAAAACCCCAGATGTCCATGCCATAAGAGAAAACATAGATAAGTAGGACATCATCAAACTGAAAAGCTTCTGCAAATCAAAAGAAACCATCAAGAGAGTGGGGAGACAGTCCACAGAATGGGAATAAATATTTGCCAACTGTATATCTGACAAAGGCCTAACATCCAAGCTCTACATGGAATAAACGTGCCAAAAGGAATAATAATAATAATAATAAAAGCCCTATTAAAAATAGGCAAAAGAAATAAATAGAAACTTCTCAAAAGAAGGCATACGAGCAAGCAACAGATACATGAAAACAGTTTTCAGCCTCACTAATCATCAAAGAAATGGAAATCAAAACCACACTGAGAAACCACTTAACTCCAGTCAGAATGGCCAAAATTAATAACTCAAAAAACAACAGATGCTGGAGAGGATGCAGAGAAAAGGGAATACTTCTACACTGTCAGAGGGAGTGTAAATTAGTACAACCTCTGTGGAAAACAGTGTGGTGATTTCTAAAAGATCTAAAAATTGACCTTCTGTATGACCCAGCAATCTCCCTTCTGGGAATATACAAGAAGGGATCCAAATCATTCTACAAAAAGAAACCTGTGCACA